>CM035166.1:86667042-86818663 GCA_020205615.1 Panax quinquefolius
TTATTTTAATATAATAAGTTATTACATTAAATAAAATATTTTTATTTAATGTATAACTTTCGTTTTCACGGAAAAGATTTTTGGTAAAGTGTAGTATAATATTGTATACTAGTAATAGTCTCGTGCCTCCGGCACTATGGACGGTGAAATTTATCCTAAACTTTGGACGACCCAGATGATTTGTTAGGATGAGCGGGAAATTCAAAATCATTTGTATTTTATTAGATAGATGTACTATGTGCAATATATTATTTGCAATAAGTTCAGTAGGTATAAAATATATGTATTTAGTATATTATGTTAGAATTTGAGCCTAATTTAATATGGGTATCATTAATTATCTTTAATGATTTCATATATTAATGTGTTCTACTTTATGAGTAGATTAAATTAAGTATTTGGAACCTCAAATTCATGGAGTAATAAATGAGATATAAACTCACAAAGATCACACTTGGAAATGATAAAAGATAATAAATACATGTGGAAAAAACCAAGTTCCACATAGGTTAGGAATTAAATATTTCATTATGTTTATATATAAGGAAAGTGCTCTTGGGTTTGGGATCCAAGGCTTTTCGACTTTTTGTGTAAGGGAGAGGACCTAGTCGAGGCTTGATTCGAACCCTGCATCGCGCCATGCTTGACGGGCGTGTACGTGGCACGTGGGTCTGGGTCCTTGTATATAATTTTTCAAACAAAATTTATTTAAATTTTATTTATTTATTATTAAAAGTGTCGTTTTGAGAAGTGGTATCTGCTGAAAGGGTATCAATTTAAACGAACGGTCCAAAACTACGTCGTTTTTGTCGCGCCTTTTCTACTAAGCCTAAAACTACGTAGTTTTGCTTCTCCTAATGCTAAAACTACGTCATTTATGGGTCCAGATAGTTGCGCCTATTCTATAAATGATCAAAACTACGTCATTTTGACCAAAAGATACCAATTATACCTTTTCAGAAGCACCCCATGCCTTTTCAAGGGAGAAGTGCCCATCAGAAGGGTCACCAACCCTCCTATAAATAGATAAGAGGAAGCCTTCATACTCATTCAATTCTCCAATATTTTAAGCATATAGAGCATTCTAGTCTTTATTTCTTCATCAATTTCTTTAAGTTAATTTTAAGAGGGTGTCAGAGCATTTCTTTAGGTTCAAAGAATACTTTTAGTAGTGCTGCTAAAGTATACGGTGTCATTATATCCTGTGAGACAAGTGCTATCAACTCTGAGCACCATACGGAGGACATACTTATCTGAAGAACATAGTACCAAGTACTAGCCTTGACAAATATTTTTTCTACAGTTCTGGTTATTTTAGATAAGTTATATATATATATATATATAGTTTCCTTTTAAGGTTGCTAACAATCTTAAGACAGTTATCCTTTATCTATATATATATATATATTTACAAGAAATATGGATACCAATTCTGTTACTATAATTGGTTCTTCTTTCTACACCTTCTATACCAAATGTTCCTATGAACCATGGTGAAAAACCAGAAAAGTTCAATGGAACATAATTTAAAAGATGGCAACAAAAGATGTTGTTATATCTTACTACTTTGAACTTGGCGAGGTTTCTTCACGAAGACCCCCCTGTGCTCAAAGAAGATGAAACAGACATGCAGGTTTTTGCCGTAATAGATGCATGAAAACATGCAGATTTTTTGTGCCAAAATTATATCCTTAATGGATTGGATAACACATTATACAATGTGTATAGTTCTCTCAAAATAGCAAGAGAATTATTGGATTCCTTGGATAAAAAATATAAAACAGAAGTTGCTGGCACGAAGAAATTCGTAGTTGGCAAGTTTTTGGACTACAAGATAGTGGATTCCAAGGCAGTCATCAATCAAGTCCAAGAATTACAAGTAATTCTACATGAAATACATGTAGAAGGTATGTCCTTAAATGAATCTTTCCAAGTTACTGCTATTATTGAAAAACTACCACCTATGTGGAAAGATTTTAAAAATTATCTCAAGCATAAATGCAAAGAGATGAAACTTGAAGACTTAATCGTAAGATTAAGGATAGAAGAAGACAATCGTGCCTCTGAGAAGAAAACTGGAAGGATTTTTGTGGAGTATAAAGCCAACATAGTGGAACAAGGTCCGAAGTCCAAAAAGAGGAAATTCTCCAGTAATGTGCCTCAACAGGGAACAAATAAAAAGTTCCAAAGAAAATGCTACATTTGTGAAAAGCCCGGACATAGGGCAAAAGATTGTCAAAAACGCAAAGACCAGAACAAGAAGTCCGAACAAGTTAATGTTACGGAAGTGTATTGTCTTCTAAAAAATGTTTATGAAATGAACCTTTCAGCGGTTATTTCAGAAAAAAATATGGTTGAGAATCTAAGGAAATGGTGGGTAGATACTGGAGCAACCTACCATATGTGTTCTGACAAATTGAGAATGGGGAACAATTATTCATGGGAAATTTGGCTTCATCTAAGATTGCTGCACAAGGAAAGGTAATTCTGAAGATGACATCTGGCAAGGAACTCACCTTCAACAATGTGCTCCATGTGCCTGATATTAGGAAAAATTTAGTGTCAGGATCCCTTCTTAGTCAAAAGGGATTTCAATTAGTCTTTGTATCGGACAAATTTGTCCTAACTAAAAATGGCGTGACGCCCCCAAAATAGGTATACATCACCTATTCTAAGTCGCCAAATACATGGTACAGAAACAACTACAACTTCATTAATACAATTGTCGTGTAAAATACGACAACACATAAACTGTGAGTTTAAATACAAATATTATCTTATAGACAATTTCCACACTCAAATAAGTCCTCATTACAATTATTGATACAAAATTTTACAAAATAGTGAGGACTACTAAAATAACTGTCTTGAACCATTACTCCACACCCCGACTAGTTCCCGCTATATTCTCGTCTCTTGAGAAGAAAAATGGAACAACAAGGAAAAGGGTGAGCTCAACTAGCCCAGTAAAGAATATTATGACTAAGATAATGTACAACAAATTATCCTTGGTCTTCAACAGGAAAAAATCTGATATAATACAATAGACAACAAGTTTTAGATCAACAAGCTGCACGTGAAACAACAATTCATTAGAAGAGTTAAGTAGAGAATGAAATCTACTATCATCTATGAATTTAAAAGTCCATCATCGATATTTTATCCCTGTAACATTAATCAATATACATCATAAATCAAATATTCATCTTTTCACTACAGGCCAAAGATATTCACCAGTTGGTCATGTTCATCTAAACACCTGTTCATCTTTGCACTACGGGCCAAAGATATTCATCATAAAATCATTCATCTTTGCACTACAGGCCAAAGATATTCAGCTATATCATCATTTAGGACTGAGGATGATAAAAAATATTTTAAAGAAAATGAATCTAGTGAAATAAAAGAACAAATATTAAGGATTTGTACTTTAAACAATCCAAGTTCAAAAATACTTCATAAATAACCAGAGTGGAGTAAAATTTAAGATTGATCAAAATATGGATACAATCAAAACTAGTATCCATAATAGATATTTTGGATAAAAAGAAGAAAATTTTATTTTTCGTGAATTGAATAGTCTTGAATATCGTGAATAGTAACTCGACACTAAAAGATAGAAATTTCACAAAAAAAAATCATCATGCTTCGTGAATAGTAAGAAGTGAATAGTAACTCATGAATAGTAACTCGTGAATAGTAACTCTGAATAGTAATCCCGACATGAAAAGTTCCAAATTTGATAAAAATTAGGACCAATATTTTAAGATAATGATATTGAAGAAATAATATCATTTACTGAAGAAAATAACATCCCTTACCTCGTAAAAATAGTACTGATTTGGAATATTGGATATAGTGCTAAAAGAACTTACACCGTATAGCAATACTCAAAGTACTAAAATACTCACAAAATACGTTCGATATTATAGAGAGAGAAAGAGAGAGAAAACTTTAGTTTCTGGTATGATTTTCAATTCTAACCTAAGCACCCTATTTATAGGAAATTGCATAGAACACCAAAGTAGAAAATTTAATAAAATATTAATATATATGTATATATATATATATATAAAATTCCTACACACACTAAATCAGATCCAACATCAACCACCAATAGTCAACTAAATCAAAAAAACGTTTTTGTTATTAAAAATAATTAAAACTTTCAAAAATCAATTATTTCGGAACTTTGGAACTTCAATAATTCATAGTAAATAGCCCTTTTATCAGAAAATTCGAATCTTGCAACTTTTTATAGGAAATTAAATTCTCTACAACTTTACAGAAGAATATTTTTCCAAATTTCAAACAGAAATTGACCGAAATCTATAAACGGGCGATTTTACAGGCTATAATCAAATTTCTGTCAAGAAATGGGCCCACAGACATGTTTAATATGTTTTAAATAACTTTTGCAACTAAAATAATCCTCCTCCTCATATACTCATATATCCCACATTCATTGTAAAAATATCATTATAATATTATAATAATATAATAAAATATTATTTTATCAAAAAGATAAAATATCAATTTTTAACAATTGTCACTTTAAAATTTTTTCTCCATCTATATCCACATAAAATTAATATTTTCCTCATCATATAAATCAATAATTAATTATTCACAAATAATATTACAGAATCACAATATTGACAACCTGGCCGTTCCCAGGAAAGAGGGGGCTTTCCAATAAGGATTTCTCCTTACTGTCGCGCAATTAGGTGACCAAACCTCTCCTTAGACAGAACTTTCTAGACATTATCAATAATGTTATCCAATAATATTATTCAGATAATATGAATTATTGCTCCGATAATGAAAAATACTGTGTAGTGACAATTATTGAAACAACAGTAATATAAAATATCAACGCAACAATTATTGAATCAATAAAATAAAATATTGAACAGTAATTACTGTAACAATTATTGAGTAGTGCCTTCTTACGTAAGAATCAATAATTGGTGCAATACCGTGTGCTACTGTGCAACAACGCGTATTACTATGTTTTAACCACCAGGTATTCCAACAGTATTAACGGTAATAACTGCGTCGTTATTTATAAACAACTTAAACTTGTCATTTTCTTCATCCAATCGCTTTCCGTTATGGGGCCCACAAAAGGCTGCGTCGCCGTACGAATATTCCCCGACAGCAAGAATATTCCACGACCAAACAAATATTCTCCGACAACAATGAATATTTTATAACCACTTGCTTATTTAAAAATATTTGCGCATTTTACCCATAACTAACCACATTAATCAAATCAACCCTTACTATTTCAAAATAATAATTAGAGAAATTAAATTTCATTTATTAATAATTTGGGGTCTTATAACCTCCCCTCCTTATGAAATTTCGTCCTTGAAATTGACGTACGTACCTGGTATTTCGAAAAGATGAGGATACCTCGCTTTCATTTCTGTTTCCAACTCCCAGGTCATTTCCTCAATAGCATGGTTCGGGTCGTCCACATATTTACGTAACATCGATACGTGAAAAACGTTATGAACACGCGTCATACTTGGCGGTAAAACGAGTCTATAGGCCACAGTTCCTATTCGATCGAGGATTTCAAATGGACTAATAAATCAAAGGTTTGAGCTTTTCTCACATCGCCGAATATCGCTTTTGGAATAACGACTTCTTGCATCTTCTTCTTCTTCATATTCATCAACTCCAAGTCTGTAGCTTGAGCAGCTTTAAATTTATTGATGTAAGTCGATTCTAATCGTATATTCGTTATCTTCACGCAGGTTCTTGGAATCTTCAACTCTATCTCCATCTTCTGTAAGTCATACGAAATGGGTCTTTGTGTTAACAATATCGCACTCGTAAATGCATACGATCTTTTACTCAACGCGTCAGCTACCATGTTCGTTTTTTTTTTCAGGATGGTATTGAATGGTATAGTCGTAATCTTTCAACAACTCGAGCCAACGTCGTTGCCGCATGTTGAGTTCTTGGAAACTCTTTTTATATTCCTCGCTCCATTCAAATTTTGTATGTCTACAAGTCAGCTGAGTTAATGGAGTAGCGATTCGATAAAATCTTTCCACGAATCTCCGATAATAACCAACTAAGCCTAGAAAGCTACGTATTTCGATTACTGACTTAGGTTGCTCTCAACTATGACTCATATCCCAATCTTGGATAGCATGTCACAATGGTACCTATCGGTTTACTATCACACAATAATATGGCGCCCCTACGGAGAGTTTGGCTTGGTGCATTCCACAAAGGAAGTCACCAGATAAAGGCTCGGTACAAACTTCTATAATTGAATTTTTAACTCCTCAAGTTCAATAGAGCCATAAGATTTTAGAAATGGGTTTTGTCTTTGGGTTCAAAGTCGATACAAAATTCAATATCACACTTTGGGAGTAAGCCAAAGAAATTCTTCAGAAATACATCGTGAAATTTACTAACAATAGAAATATCATTCAAATCTGACGTATTTTTGTTTAAGTCCATAACATGGGCTAAGAAAACTTGACATCCGTTTTTCAATAAACGAATGACTTTATGGCTTGATATGAAAGTGTTTGACTTCAATGGTTTGGTTGCTTGAATTCGAATAACAGGTTGCTTAGGAATATGAAAACTAACAACCTTACGAAAGCAATCAATTTTGGCATGATGAGTAGTTAATCAATCAATCCCCAAAATCACATCAAAAGCAAGTATCTTTAAAGAAATAAGGTCAATAGGTAATGTGATGGTGCCAACTTGGATCAAAGAAGATTTATAAATAGTGGATGTAACGAAAGTTTCTCATAACAGAGTTTCAACAGATAAGTCAAAGTCTAATTTTCTCCAGAGTCAAGTTTAAACGTTGAGTATAAGCACGAGAGATAAATGAATGGGTAGAACCGGTATCTAATAAGGTATAAACTTTGTAAGAATTTATAATTAACTAACAGTGCTAACCGTTTGGGTTCCTCGATTCGACCACCTGAAAAATGCTCTTCCAGAACCGTTGACTTTGACTTTTCTCGGGACGACTTTTTGAGTCACCATCCCATTGGATTGGGTTAATTCTTTGCACAATCTCGAGCGATATGACCTTCTTTTCCATAATTATAACATACCTTGGAAGGTTGTGAACAGTTTGGACTTATGTGTCCCTCTTCTCCGCATCTGTAGCATCAAACTGGCGGTCTTTCTCCTCCTCTAAAATTCGTTCTTTGGTGTTGGTACCGACGCCTTTCCGTCATTGTTAAATCTTCTCTTCTTGAAATTTCCACTTGAGTTATTTCTTCTATTACCTTGGCCATGATTACCTTTCAAGTGGTTACCATTTCGCATGATAATTTCCTCCACGATGGTTATCATTGTTCGATGGACCGCCGTAATGCATCATGATACGATTATCATCGAAGTTGTTGGTCATTATTCTTCAGTTGAGCCGACTCATTATCGCGCTCCAATAACTGAGCCCTATTCACAACATCTGAATATAAACAAAGTTTGTGAGAAATGAGGTATGACGTATTTTGGGTTTCAAACCTCGCTAGAAACATTCGCGTCATTCTCTCCTCATTATCAACCTAATGGGATGCAAATCAGGACAACTCGGCAAACTTAGCTTCGTACTGCGACACATTCATATTGTTTTGCTCTAGCTTGATGAACTCTACCTCCTTCATGTGACGAATACTTTCGGGAAAGTACTTATCATTGAACAATTCTTGGAACTTCTCCCATGACATCTTCAGTGCGGTAGGCTGAGTACGCTTTACGGATTCCCACCAATAATCTGCCTCTCCTCGTAACATGAAAGTGGCGAAAGGAACCTTTTGCTCCCCTAAGCATCCCAAGACATCAAATATCTTAGTGATCTGCTTTATCCACGCTCTCCGTAGTAAGTGGTTACGGCTTTCCCAAAAACTCTGGCGGTCCTAACTCCTTGAACTGCTTAGCGGTGACCATCCGTGAGTTTCCAGTGTTTCCAACTGCATTTTGAACAGTAGTCTTTCTCGTTTAGTTTTGCATGAATTCTAGAAAGTTCCTAAACATACCATCATTCGTCATCTGCTCAGTGGTGTTGTTCACAGGAGGAACATTGCCAGCCTGTTGCACGTTCTCCTCGTTGGTGAGCAAAGGTGTCTCCACGGTCTCATTTACTCCACTGTTAACATTCTCAGTCGACATTCTTAAATACTGCCATAAAACAAGGGTTAATTAAACAAATTAACAAATCACATAATATCCCTATATTATGACCGACCAACAAATAAGCTTAGGTAGGACACACTAGCGAAGGATTTACTCGTCTCTCCCCTCCTAGTTCTATTCCCCAATCTCCTCCAGAGACCATATCCCTAAGCTCTGATACCAACTGTGACGCCACCAAAATAGGTATACATCACCCATTCTGAGTCGCCAAATACATGGTACAGAAACAACTACAACTTCATTAATACAATTATCGTGCAAAATACGACAACACATAAATTATGGGTTTAAATACAAATATTGTCTTCTAGACAATATCCACACTCAAATTAGTCCTCATTACAATTATTGATACACTATTTTACAAAATAGTGACGACTACTAAAACAACTGTCTTGAACCATTACTCCACACCCCGACTAGTTCCCACTATATTCTCGTCTCCTGTGAAGAAAAATGGAACAACAAGGAAAAGGGTGAGCTCAACTAGCCTAGTAAAAAATATTATGACTAAGATAATGTACAACAAATTATCCTTAGTCTTCAACAGGGAAAAATCTGATTGAATACAATAGACAACAAGTTTTAGATCAACAACTGCAGCGGAAACAATAATTCATTAGAAGAGTTAAGTAGAAAATGAAATCTACTATCATCTATGAATTTAAAAGTCCATCATCAATATTTTATCCCTGTAACATCAATCAATATACATCATAAATCAAATATTCATCTTTGCACTACTGAGCCAAAGATATTCACCGATGGGTCATGTTCATCTAAACACTGCTCATCTTGCTCACGGGCCAAAGATATTCATCATAAAATCATTCATCTTTGCACTACTGAAGCTAAAGATATTCGATTATATCATCATTTAGGAGATGAGGATGATGAAAATATTTTAAAGAAAACGAATCCCGGTGAAACAAAAGAACAAATATTAAGGATTCGTATTTTAAACAATCCAAGTTCAAAAATACTTCATAAATAACTAGAGTAGAGTAAAATTCAAGAATGATCAAAAATGGATAAAATCAAAACTAGTATCCATAATAGATATTTTGGATAAAAAGAAGAAAATTTCATTTTTCGGTAAATAGTGCCGTATTCGTGAATAGTGCCGTATACGTAAATAGTAACTCCGACACTAAAAGATAGAAATTTCATAAAAAAAAATCATCATGCTTCGTGAATAGTACTCGTGAATAGTAACTCGTGAATAGTAACTCATGAATAGTAACTTATGAATAGTAACTCGTGAATAGTAACTCATGAATAGTAACCCCGACATGAAAAGTTCCAAATTTGATAAAAATTCAGACTAATATTTAAGATAATGATATTGAAGAAATAATATCATTTACTGAAGAAAATAACATCCTTACCGCAAAAAACAAAGATTTCAATTTCGAATATTGGATATAGTCTTTGAAAGAACTTGCACCGTATAGTAATACTCAAAGTACTAAAACACTCACAAAATACGTTCGATATTATAGAGAGAGAAAACTTTAGTTTACGGTGTGATTTTCAATTCTAACCTAAGCACCCTATTTATAGGAAATTGCTTAGAACACCAAAGAAGAAAATTTAATAAAATATTAATATATATATATATATATATATATATTAAATTTCTATGCACACTAAATCAGATCCAACATCAGCCACCAATAGTTAACTAAATCAAAAAAATGTTTTGTTATTAAAAATAATTAAAACTTTCAAAATTAATTATTTCGTAAATTGAACTTCAATAATTCATAATAAATAGCCCTTTTATCGTAAAAATTGAATCTTGTGATTTTTTATAGGAAATTCAATTATGTCCACTTTACGGTAAGAAAGTTTTTCCAAATTCCAAATGTAAATTGGTGAAATCCATAAAGCGAGGCGATTTTATAAAGGCTATAATCAAATTTCAAATCAAGAAATGGGCCCATGAGACATGTTTAACATGTTTTAAACAACTTTGCAACTAAAATACTCCTCCTCATATATACTCATATATCCCACATTCATTGTAAAAATATCATTATAATATTATAATAATATAATAAAATATTATTTTATCGAAAAGATAAAATATCAATTTTTAACAATTGTCACTTTAAAAATTTTCTCCATCTATATCCACATAAAATCAATATTTTCCTCATCATATAAATCAATAATTAATTATTCACAAATAATATTTGAGTAATCACAATATTGACAACCGCCGTTCCTGTGAAAGGGGACTTTCCAATAAGGATTTCTCCTTACTAAGTAGCGCAATTAGGTGACCAAACCTCTCCTTGATGTAACTTTCTAGACATTGCCAATAATGTTATCCAATAATATTATTAGGATAATATGAATTATTGTTCGGATAATGGAAAATCTTGCAGTAGTGACAATTATTGAAACAACAAAGAATATAAAATATCAACGCAACAATTATTGAATCAATAAAATAAAATATCAATAAAGAATTATCGTAACAATTATCGAGTAGTGCCTTTACGTAAGAATCAATAATTGGTGCAATACCGTGTGCTATCGTGCAATAACGCCAGACATCGTGTGTTTTAACCACCGGGTATTCCAATAGATTATTGCTGAATAACAAGCTGCGCCATTATTTATAAACAACTTATACTTGTCGTTTTCTTCATCCAATCGCTTTTAGTTATGGGCCCACTAAAAAAGGTCGCGCGTCGCATTTAATATTTCCGACGCAGCATGAATATTCCACGACCAAACGAATATTCTCCGACAACAATGAATATTTTATAACCACTTGCTTATTTAAAAATATTAGCGCATTTTACCCATAACCAACCACATTAATCAAATCAACCCTTACTATTTCAAAATAATAATTAGAGAAATTAAATTTTATTTATTAATAATTTGGGGTCTTACAAATGGGATGTATGTGGGAAGGGTTATATGAGCAATGGCCTCTTCAAAATGAATGTAATGTGTGATGCCCCCAAAATAGGTATACATCACCCATTACGAGTCGCTAAATACATGGTACATAAATCAAATACAAACTTTTTTATACAATACGAAAACATCGTAGCTTAGAGTTTTTACGAATATTGTCTCATGATGATTCAAACTTAATTGAAGTCCTCATTATATTTATTATCACACTATTTCATAAAATAGTGAGGACTACTATAGCCACCATCTTGGACCGTCACTTTGTTCCTCGACTAGTCCCAGCCCACGTTCTCATTTCAAGAGAACATCGAAAGCAAAAAGGGTGAGCTCAACTAACCCAATAAGAAATATTATGACTAAGATAATGCAGAATAAAATTATCGTTAGCCTTCAACAGTGTTAAACTGATAAAATATAATAAACATCAAGTTTAACTGCAGCGAAACAAACAATCCATTAGAAGAGTCAAGTAGAGCATGATATCTACTATCTTCTATGATTTAAAAAGTTTATCATAAATTTTATCGATGAGACTCAGCTTAATAAATAAACCACATTATCGAATCTTCCCTGCACTACGGGCCAAGGATATTCATGTAATCATCAATGGTCATGATTATACCGAATAATCCCTGGTCATAATTATACCAACAACTGTCCATCAGTGCACTACAGGCCAATGAGGATTTTTACCACATCATTTGTAACATTACGGTCATGATTATACTGAATAATCCCTGGTCATAATCATACCAAGTCCATGGATGCACTACAATACATATACGACTTTTCAACATAATATAAACATGAGAATGATGACAATGATATAAGAATTCAATAAAACAAGTTCAAGGATAAATTTTAAAGATTTATAACTTAATTTATCCCAGAATTCAATAATGTCCAAATTGTCAACATGATACTGCTTTGTGGAGTAAAATTCAAGAATAATATTGTATCAAAATAATTTGGACAAAGAAAGAAATCAATTTTTGTCATGAATAATTTCCCAAGTGAATAGTACCCGAGTAAATAGTACCCCATGAATAGTACTTCGAGAATAGTACCTCGTGAATAGTACCCCGACATAAAAAGTGTCCCAAATACCCGAGTGAATAATATTCGGGTGAATAGTAATCCGTGGATAGTAACTCATGAATAGTCCTCCAATATGAAAAGTGCCCCGAATACCCGAGTGAATAATATTTGAGTGAATAGTAATCGGGTGAATAGTAACCCGTAAATAGTAACTCATAAATAGTATTCTGGCATGAAATGATCAATAATTAACAAGAAAGCTCATAATAATATTTCCATGAAAAGATACTGGATGAAGCGCAAATATCAAGGATATTCTAATACTTTCATGGAGTATAGAAGCAATACTTTAACAGAATGAGGGTATAATCTAGAATATGAAACGAAATAATATTACTCACATACTACAGAGTATGGAAGAAAATATTATTTCTACGAATACTGAAAAATATAATATCCCTTACCTCAGAAGAAGACTGGATACTGGAATAGTGAGGTAGCAGACTTCTCTTCTTCTTTCTCTCTATAGATTCTCTCTCTATAGCTTCTCTCTCTATAATTGCTCTTATGAGAGATTTAGTGAATTGGTGACAATGAAGGAAGAATGAGCTTCTATTTATAGGAAAATATAGTTTCGATAATTGCACGTTTGGGGCTCGAAATATTACAAGATAATACCTTCATCTTTTCCTTCATTTTTAATTTAGTCCCCGCAAGTATTATAAAACTTGCACCACCTCCCCTAATAGTACATCATGTAAATCAATAGTACATTCATGTGAATCAATAGTTCTATACATGTGAAAAAATAATTACAAAGATAGTATCTCCATCTATACCTCCATTTTCACTTAGTCATGCAAGTATTATCAATTTTGCACCACCTCCCCTAATAGTACATGAATGTGAATCAATTGTACACACATGTGAACAAATAGTTATAAGCATATGAATTAATAGCAATTAATTGCTCATTTATCCGATTAATTACCCGATTGGTCAGTATAACTTCTATACATCAATTATTATCAAAATAAATGTCGATTTCCACTAACACTAATAATCCCAACACAATGGAACTATCAATTTCATCTCTAATCAACACGAACTTATTCATCACTAATATTATAACTCACAATATTTAACAACCAGGTCGTTCCCAGGAAAGAGGGGACTTTCCGATAAGGATTTCTTCTTATTGGCGCGCAATTAGGTGACCAAACATCTCCTTGACAGAACTTCTAGACATTGTCAATATTGTAAATAATAATATGAATAACTTTCTCATCTCAATTATTGATTTAATAATATAAAATATTATGCAAATGATACTGTGACAATAATTGAATCAATAATATGAGAGATATGATGCAACAATTATTGTAGCAATAATTGAGTATAAAGCGAAAGTGACTTCTCACGTAAACATCAATACTGCAGTACTACTATGCAACCACGCCAGACATCATCGTACTTTTACTATCGGGTAGTTCAGCGGTTTAACGGTAAAACTTTACCGTTATTTTTATAAAAGATAATTTCATTGTTTTCTAACTATGATAATACTTCGTTGTAGGGGGTCCACCAATGATTGTGCCGTCATCATACGAATATTCTCCGACCAATCAAATATTATATAACCACTTGCTTACTTTGCAAAATTTGTAAATATTACCCACCACTATAACATTATATCATATCCACACCATAATATTCAAAAATATATTTTGAGAGAAATTAATCTTTATTCATAAAAGTTGGGGATCTTACATAATGACTATTATACCTTCCAATATTAATAAAATTACATCTTCTGCTTATATGATTGAGTCATCTAATTTATGGCATGGTAGATTACGACATGTAATTATAATACTATACGTAGATTAATTAATATGGAATGTTTGCCAAAATATGAGATTAACTCTAATCATAAATGTGAAATTTGCGTTGAGGCAAAACTTTGAAAATCTTCTTTTAAATCAATTTAAAGAAGTACATAACCTCTTGAATTAATACATACTGGTATTTGTGATTTAAAGTATATACAGATAAAAAGGAGGTAAAAAATACTTTATCACTTTTATAGATGATCAGACAAGATATTGTTATGTTTACTTATTGAGAAGTAAAGATGAGGCTTTGGAAATGTTTAAACATTACAAAAATGAGGTTGAGAATCAACTTGATAAAAGATCAAGATAGTTAGAAGTGATAGAGGTGGGAAATATGAATTTCCATTTGTTGAAATTTGTTCACAACATGGTATAATACACCAAACAATCAAGCACCTTATTCACCACAACAAAATGGTGTTGCAGAAAGAACGAATAGAACTTTAAAAGAAATGATGAATGCATTATTATTAAGTTTTGGGCTACCTTAGAATTTATGGGAGGAAGCAATTCTTTCAGAAAATTATATTCTCAACCGAATACCTCAAAAGAAGTCTAATGTTACTGTGACGCCCCCAAATTCAGACACTCATATCTCGAATTTGGTTCGTCACATGCTAATTCTTATATCATACTAAAATTATCAACCACAGAATAATAGAATAATTTACATTATTATAACATAATTATTCCCGTCCCAAGGTCTCGCAACCATTACTAATATATGACAACTTAAATTAAACATAGCTTAATATATCATAGTAAATAAGTCATTCTACAACATAATAATAGTACATTCCTAGTACTATGAAACAAAACTACTCCAAAGCCTTCTCTTACCCTTGTCCTTACCAGAGGGTTCACCACGTTCTGCCTTAACTGAAAGTTTTAAGGAAAGCAAGGATGAGCAACAATTTTGCCCAACAAGTAATATCGTAATAAGGAAAAATTATATATAGAGTTCAATATTCAAGGGTATGTGTGACGCCCCCAAAATAGGTATACATCATCCATTCTGAGTCGCTAAATACATGGTATAGAATTCAAATACAAACTTAATTATACAACTATAGTGCAAAATACAACAAACAAAAGCTGTGAGTTTTAATACAAATATTGTCTCCTATACAATATCAAAACTCAAAATCAATCTCATTACAATTATTATCATACTATTTCACGGAATAGTGAAGACTACTAAAACAACCATCTGGACCGTCAATCCATTTCCCAGTTAGTCCCAGCTATTTTCTCATTTCGTGAAGAGAACAATGAAAGAAAAGGGTGAGCTCAACTAGCCCAGTAAGAAATATTATGACTAAGATAATGCAAAAAAAATTATCCTTAGCCTTCAACAGTATAACAACTGATAGAATACAATAGACAATAAGTTTTAGATCAGCAACTGTAACGGAATAAGCAATCCATTAGAAGAGTCAAGTAGAGCATGATATTTACTATCTTCTATGATTTAAAAGTTTATCATCAATTTTATCGCTGAGACTCAGCTTAATAAATAATCCACATCACTGAATTATCCATGCACTACGGGCTAATGATATTTATTAGTATCACGACCATGAATTATCCATGTACTACGAGCCAAGGATATTTGTGTTTTCACCAATGGTTATGAACATGTCAAACATCAATTCATCTTTGCACTCTTGGCCGAAGAGAACACATGGTCATGAACCAACAACTATCGCTGAGACACAGCTCAATAAATAATCACTTGTAACATTACATGTCATGATTATACCGAATAATACATGGTCATAATCATACCAATCAACAGTCCATCTATGCACTACAGGCCAAAGATGACTTTCATCACAATATAATAATGAGGATGATGACAATGATATAAGCATTAATCAAACGAAATCAAGGATAAATATTAAAGACTTTAAATTTATCCAGAGTTTAATAATGTCCAAATTGTCAACACGATACTGCTTTGTGGAGTAAAATTCAAGAATAATATTTTATCAAAAATGATTTGGACCGAAAAGAAATTAATTTTTGTCATGAATAGTACCCTGGGTGAATAGTACTTTATGAATAGTACCCGTATGTATGAATAGTATCGTACATATGAATAGTGTCGTATAAATGAATAGTACCCATGAATAGTACTCCGGCATAAAAAGCTTAAAAATGAACAAGAATGTTCAAAAAAATATCCTTGTGAAACGATACTAGATGAAGCGCAAATTTCAAGGATATTCTACTAATTTCAAGGAGTATAGAAGCAATACTTTAACAAAATGAGTGTAGAATTTGGAATCTGAAATGAAATAATATTACTTACATACTACAGAGTATGGAAGAAACTATTATTTCTTACGAATATTAAACAAAAATAACATCTCTTACAAGCTGTTGAAGCTAAATTAATATTCCTCACGAATATTGAATCTAAGATAATATTTCTTACTTAATATTAAGCTTAATATAATATTTCTTGCGAATATTGAACAAAATAAAATTTCTTACTTAATATGAAAAATAATATCGACGCGAATATGAAATAAATAATACCCTTTACCTTAAAAAAGAGAGCAATTAATTTGGTATAGTGGATATATTCTTGAAGAAAACTTTCACTATTTTTTACACTCAAAGCTTCCTTAAACTCTAAAGAAATACGCTCAATATTATAGAAGAACAATTCTTTGATTCTGGTGTGATTTTCTTTTCTAAATTGAGCATCCTATTTATAGGAGAATGAAAGGATACTATTTGGAAATTTTAATCACGGACGCACAGTAGAATTCAAACGAATTCTAAAAATTTTGATTTTACTATGCCAATACTATGCAGATACTATACAAATACTATGCATAATAAAATATAATATATTCTATTTTTCATAAAAAATAAAACTTATTATAATATATATTAATATACTTCCATCCGTGATCCTGCAAACTCCCTCCCATTTCAATTTTCTTCCACACGTGGGCCCCACATGTGGACCCCACCTTTATTATATATATATATATATATGAATAATTTTCTACCGATTATTTTGAAAAATAGGTAAATGGGGGTCCATATAATAAGCAAAATTTACAACAAATACTTCATAAAAATCCCCTCAATATTTTTAATAACATTTATTCATCATTATTATAACTCACAATATTAACAACTAGATCGTTCCCAGGAAAGAGGGGGCTTTTCGATAAGGATTTTTCCCTATTGGCGCGTAATTAAGTGACCAAATCCCTTTCCTTGACAGAACTTTCTAGACATTGTTAATTATGCAAATAATAATATGAATAACTTGTCATCTCAATTTTTGATTTAATAATATAAAATATTATGACAATAATTGAATCAAATAACGTGAGATATTATGCAGCAATTACTGTGGTAATAATTGAAATAAACTGAGTGTCTTCTCACGTAAACATCATGAATAAATACCGTGTGCTACTATGTAACCACGCGTATTACTGTACCTTTACCACCGGGTATTTCAATAGTTAAGGGTAAAACTTTCGCCGTTATTTTTACAAAAAGATATTTATGTCGTTTTTTAACTCCGACAATAATTTTGTTGTGGGGTCCACCAATGATTGTGTCGTCGTACGAATATTTCCTTTTAAAACGAATATTCCCCGACCAATCGAATATTTTATGACAACTTGCTTACTTTGCAAAATTTGTAAATATTACCCACAACTATAATATTATATCAAATCCACACCTTAATACTCAAAAAAATATATTGAGAAAATTAATCTTTATTCATAAAATTTGGGGTCTTACAGTACGACAGTGAATATAATTCAGGAATTATCAACGATTCTCGATAAAGGTCGCTATGGACGGAAAGATATCAATAAGATTCAATACTTAATCATTTCGAGATTTCAAATTAATGAATAGTGAGAAGTCACTAAGGACTAAGAACTTCTACTAGAATTAACAGTTATATACCGATCAGAACACTCAAATTTTTTCAGATCATTGCCATCGACATTCGCGGGAGGGCGATTTGTCTTTTAAGAGGAACCACGGAAGGCGGTTCATATCCATTCCGGATACTAACGGAAGTTCAGCGTCAACCCCAGAACACACATTGGGAGTAACAATTCCAACCTCGGACAACCCCGAGGCGTGCAGATCCAATACTGGAACACACACCAGAGAAGTTCAATTAATCTCGGAGATAACCCTGAGGTATCCAGTCTCAGTCCCAATCATGGGAATAGCCACCAACCTTGGTGATAACCCTAAGGAATGCAGTTTCGACGATAACCCCGAAATGCTTGTTTAAATGAGACCAGCTTCAATCTCGGACGCACAACGAGATATTACTGCACCAACCCGACGATAACACCGGGAGGACAGGCACACCTCAAAGATGACAATGAGGACCTTCAACAAATGCAGCAGTCTAATCTCAGCGAAGCTTTGAGCAACGTCTGCTTTATCAGCCCAAACCAGCGATAACACCGGTGAGGGGCAACATCGTAATCTCGCCAACATGATGCCACGCCATGTCGTCTCAACATTTCAGACATACATGTATACACAACGATGTCCCACAAGAGCCAAGGAAAACCAATCCCGAGTGACTATTGTGCGGGGTAACAGATGGAATTTGAAGCTTGAAGACCGGAGGGCATCGTTGTTAGGTTTGTAATATTCATGAGCGCAATCAAATTGCATAAATTAGCGGAAGCGAGTAAAAATCAGAGTTTAAAAATTTACAAACCATATACCCGGATCATCCTTTATGCGCAATTATTAATTTAACGAAAAGATAAAGAATAAAATCATACCCTTGAAGATCGAGCTTCCTCAGTTACAATTTCACTCCAAAATCCTTTCGCGTTCAACTTGAATCCACCGGGGTTTTGTTCCTTCCTTTGATCAACGTTAGCCACCCATATGTTTGGCCTCTAGAGGTGATTCACCAAGGAAGAAGAAAATTCAAGAAGAAGGGTGGTTGGCTAAACCCTAGTTTTTCTATCTCTATAGAAAAGGTGTACTCTCCCAACAAATTGGAATTATTACGTATGTTGAAAAATCAACAACCCCCTCACCCATAATAAGACTCCTCTTATTTATAGATGTGGGCAACCCACCTTAACAATTAAGGAATTGGGATTTATTTAATTAATTAAATTCTTTTAATTAATTAAGCTCCCTAATCTTATTAGGGATAATTAATTAAACTCCTTTAACTAATTTTCCCTCCTAATCCTATTAGGAATAAATGAGAGTACTTATATTAAATTAATTCCTAAACTCTTTTAGAAATTAAAATAATAATAATTGTAATAATATTAATAAGACTCCTCTTATTAATTTATATTTAATATTTCTAAAATATTAAATAATAAATATTAAGTTATTTAATTTATTCTATCACCATAGATTAAATTAAATATACTTAATATATTATTACGATTATGCCATTAACTTCTTAAATAATTATTCTTCCTTTTTATGGTGTGACCCTTTAGGTTCTCCGTATTAAACCTAGGTTGTGAATAAATCAATTAGAACAATTCTAATCTTATTTAAATAAATAAATTAAACAATTAATTTATTTAAATAATATTTATTCTACAATAGGGATAAGCCTCCCCAAGCGATCAGCGACTTTCCGGATAATATAGATTTCAACATTAATCATAAAAGAACCTTTGAGTAAATAGTTACCGTGACAATTCAATCCTTCCACCATACAATGTCCCAATTAAATATAAGACATGGAATTCTTTGTCAAGTCTTATTTTATTTAATTATATGTATTTCGACTCTTAAATGCACAACTCAAATAATGCAAATTAGAAACTCCTTTCTAATTTCATTACGCCTTAACCAAGGACTCTTTGGGTTGTCATTTATCGAATCACATAGGACATTTCTCTTCTTTTATTAGAAGTGGTAGATTCTTTATTGATCATACATTATCTCCATGTACAACTTATTATACCCAAGCATACCCTTTGATATACCCTAAGGGTCTTAAGGAATAAGTCAAAGTATAACTCATCATACACAAGATACTATGATGATCTCAAGTCCAAGGATTACTTGTACTACTATCACTACTGAGAATTCTTATTGACAGCAAATAAAACTCCATTAGGTATTCCTTAGCGAGCCACGTTCGGTGAACTTATTCTCTAATAAGCACCTACATACTTGCTTTAGTGTCTCCACACAAATGATCATGAGATCAATCATCCTCATCCAATGAAAGCAAGCAACGATGTACCCAATCTATCCAGGATTCACTAATCCCCAATTTAGTAATCCAATGATTGGGAACTATTTTAGTTTTTAAGCTTTCTAAGAATTTAGATCTCATTAGAATGATCATCATCATTATTCTAAAAGCATTGCTAAAAACTATGGGTTTATCACATATTATAAAACAAAGATCATGTAGATAATTCAAAGCCTTTAATAAATTAATACTTTTATTAATAAATGAATAAGATTGTTACAAAGTATATGCTTTATCATCAAACATGATTGGCTTGTGTGCATACTACTTTCAATCTCCCACTTGCACTAAAGCCAATCGTCATGGTAACTCATACTCTTCTTCTCTAAGTGACGATTATCCTGCTGTTGGATAAGCTTTAGTTAATGGATATGTAATGTTGTTCATGAGAGTCCACTATCTCTATAGTGATTTCCCATCTTTCAATGATTCTAATAATCAAATGAAAGTGCCACAACACATGTTTAGATCCAAGATGAGACTTAGGAACTATTCCTAGTTACGAAATGAACTTTTAATCCAAACAATCAACTTGCGACTTCATTTATAGTTATATACTTTGTCTTTATCACTAAACCAACAACTCTTTCTTTGTTTGGAACCTTTTCAATTCACTTCGCACCACCGCTTAAGGTAACACTTTACCTTAAAGTGGATTTTCTATCGTCTTGGTCTGTCTGAAAAACTTGAGTCTATTAAGCCCTCTAGTTTTAATTCAGACCCACCATGTATGCTCACATCTTTAGTGTCGGTTAAGAACTTTAAGATGTTTTTCACTGACTCATAGTGAACTTCTCCAGAATATGACTTATCAACATCAGGTCTCGTATATTTCATTGCATACATGATAGTCACTCATGCGACCTCTCTTTTCAGGAGTCTGTGGGGACTATTAAGAGAAATACACTCCATAGCTCATCAACATGAGACATCTCTTGGAGTTTGCCATGCTAAACGACTTTAGCATCAAATGAATATACGTTACTTGGGTTAAGTTGAGCATCCTTTTAAATCTATCTATATAGATTTATATCCCCAATTAAGATACTCTTCCAAATCATTCGTGGAGGAATGTTTAGACAACTTTATCTTTACTAATTGTAGCATTGGTATATCATTCCTTATCCGTAGTATATCATCATATAGTACTAGGAATGTCACGATGCTCCCACTGACCCTTTTGTACACACTAGGTTCATTCTTATTTTTGATAAAATCAAACTCTTTTGATTGCCTCATCAAAACGAATGTTCCATATTTGAGAAACTTGCTTCAATCCATTTCTCTGAGTGTCTACAACACTTACCTCATCATCATGTATGTAATCGGATCATCATCTTCTATGATGTGTACCTCATCATCATCATCCATGATGAATCCATAACTCCTAGGTATCTTGATGTATTATTCATTTCTGATTCGATTTGTGGTACAATAGGTCATCTATAGGTTCCTCTTATTTGACTTATAGTGTTTTATGGTTCTTGAACTTTCAAGATCTATTATCCTCCCACTAGCCCCTTCAATAATAAACACATTTATCTTAGAAGGCAGCGTGTTTCGCAACAAACACCTTTTGCTAAGTAGGATTATAGAACATATACCCTAAACTTACTTTAGGATGTCCCACAAATTGTACTTGTCAAATCTTGTCCCAAGCTTATCCTTTGAAACCTTTTCACATAAGTTGGACAACCCCTTATCTTAACATACTTAAGATTAGGAATCCTCCACATCCATAACTTTTATGGAGTCTTGAAATGGATTTTGAGGTTACCTTTTCGTGAGATGTCTGACCATTTCTAGGGCATGATCCTGAAGGATTTGGAATGTCGGTAAAATCATTATGGATCGCACCATGTCCAACAAGGTACGATTTTTCCTTTCAGATACATCAATCAATTATTGCGTATCAGGAGGCGTCCATTATGAAAAACCATTTAAGATGATCTAGAAACTTATTTCACAAGTATTTATTCCTTGATCTAATCAAAGAATCTTAATACTTTGCCAATTTGTTTCACTTTTGAATTCTTTGAACCTTTCAAATAATTCACAATTGTATTTCAGCAAATATACACATTCAACTCTTTGAATGATCATCTCCTTTTCTTATACTAGTTTGTTCAATTTGTAAAATATATTTTTCACGTAAGTCAAGTATACAAAATCCATTAAGTAATATTTCAGTTCTATACAAAACATTATTATTATAAATAGAACAACAATTGTTCTTAATTATAATACCAAAAATTTTATTGTCCAACAATAAAATGGAAATAATGTTTCTAATAAGAATTGGAATACAATAACAACTTATTAACTTAATAGATTTGCCCGTAGGCAGTGCTAAATTATAAGTTTCTATAGCTAATGCAGCAACCTTTGCTTCATTTTCCACACATAGGATTACTTATATTTTTTTAACTTTCTACTTCTGCTTGGTCCCTTCATAAATCTATATTTATGATAACCAAAGTTGGTTTCCAATACCCAAGTAGAACTTTGACTTAAAGAAAAATTTATTTCAATCATGAACAAAAACTGTATTGTAACCGAAACTTCACTAAGCTTCTTTGGTTAGCCTCTGCAAGATGCTTCTCGCAGTTTCTTTCCAGTGTCCAGGCTTATTGCAGTGGAAGCAAACTCCTTTGCTATCCGTATCAATTTTGTTCTTATTATCCTTTGTTTATGCCTTTCTATTTACCTTCTTTGAATCGTTCTTCTTTTCAGAAGATCCTTTGGCCCCTACCAGTAAGACATGGTCTTTCTTGGTTGGAAAGTGACTCTCAATATTTTTCAATATGTTAAGCAAATCAGCGAGGCTGATATCTAGCTTGTTCATATGAAAAATTCACAACAATTGTGAAAGGAGTCCAGGAGTGAGTGCAAGATCAAATCTTGGCTCAACTCTTCATCCATGACAAAACCAGTTGTCCTACTTGATCAATCAAATTGATTATGTTAAAAACTTTTTGTCTGTACTATAGTGCCATTGGCCATTCTAGATCGGAAGAGCTCCTTAGATATCTCGATATCTATCGGTCCCACTTTCTCTCACCATCAACTACTTGATGTGCGGGAATATAGTAGGAGCATCCATAGTTTCATCTTGTATTTGAAGCTCGTTATTTATAGATGCGAGCATGATGCATTGAGCCAATGTGCATCATCTTGCCACTTTCTAAAAGTAGCAATGTCTTCCTCGGAGGCATTATGCGCAACCATTGCGAGGATAGGCGATTAAGGACATAAGATAGCTTTTTCACTATGAGAACTATTCTCAAATTCCTTAACCAATCCGTTTAATTAGGTCCAGTTAATTTAGCATCTAATATGCTTCGCAGTGATAGTAATTTTAGACATTGTAAAATTCTGTAAATGAATTTGTAATTAACAACATTTTAACATACATTCTTTTATTAATTACCAAAATAATTTAGGTCTTGTTTTAAATTGGTATCTCCCACTATTTTCTTCAAACTATATTACCCTCACTTATATAGTTTGGCAAAATCTAATTAAAGATTTGCTAGTGAGAATAAGGATCCCATTTCAAATGTATATAGCCTTGTGGTGACACAACAAACTATATATAAATAAATAGGTAGACAACTTTTGTCAATTACATCAACTATGTAACTCCTTGTATTTTGCCTCTTAGATTATTTTGATCAGTGGTGGCACATCCAGAATCAAAATTATCCAAGTTAAGTCCGACCTAGCACTCCATATATTCAAAAAAGAAAAATATCATCCTTGTGGTGACACAACAAAACAATATTGTTCAATTTTCTTTATAAGCATCAAATGTGATAAATTAACATCTTAAATACTTAATACTTGCCTTGTGGTGACACAACAAACTCATATTAAATATTTAATACTCTATTAATTTTATCATGCTAGAAGGCGACGTTCGATATTCCAAATATCTTTGAACGCTTAGGACTTAATATAAAATTATGAGGGGTTTGTTATTAATTTGTCTCATCTTGTTTAGCGCGCATGCACATATATATATAAAATACGCGTCATATTAATTAACATGCGAAGCATGTTTGCATAATATATAATATATATAAAGTATAAGCATGCACATATAGAATACTATATTCTACCCGGATTGATTATGGACTTTTATTCTAGTTTGGTTCACTAGAGCCACCAAGTGAACCAAAAGGTCAAACCCTAGGGGTGCAAGAAATAATATTTAAATATAACTATTACATTTAAACCCGGGCTCCATAACAAACGGGTCTTCACGCGCTCCTTGCTCCTTTGATCTCCAATTTTTCAAAAAATTAATTCTAACTATTCCTATTACAAAACAATTTTAAAATAAATAGAAACCTTGATCGTGATCGAGGGAAGTACATAGGAGGAGTTAGAATTTACATTAAGAAAAATTAGAAGAAGGCAGTCTGTGCAGACCCCATTTAATAAAACCCATACATTCATGCATCCAACTAAAATAAAATCCAATCGCATTAATCGATAGTCCATAATCAATCCCATTTATTATTATCATACACATCACCATATGCATCAATAAATAACATTAATCTCATGAATAATAAACATTTAAATATATATATTGATATCATTTAATGGGCAAATTTAGTTAGTATAAAATCTATTTTGAATCAAAATAAACTCCTTTCTTTTAATCCAAATTTAAATCAAAATAAAACTATTTTATTTTAATTTATCCTATTTTGAATAAAATAAACTATTTTATTTTAATCAAAATCTTTAATCAAAATAAACTCCTTTATTTTAATTAATTATGGAATCCAATTCCAAGTAAAAAAAATCTTTAATTAAAATAAACTCTTTTATTTTAATTAATTATGGAATCCAATTCCATGTAAAAAAAAATCTTTTATTTAAAGGAAACACGGATATTCTTTTCCTATTCACAAATAAACTCCTTTATTTTGAATAATATGAAATCCTATTTCATATCTAAATAAACTCCTTTATTTAAGGAAATTAGGATTCTCTTTCCTATTCACAAATAAACTCCTTTATTTTGAATAATATGAAATCTTATTTCATATCTAAACAAACTCCTTTATTTAAGGAAATATGTAATCCAATTTCAACTCCAATTAGTTATCATGGAATCCAATTCCAACTCTAATTAGTTAGCATGAAATTTAATTTTAAAATTAAAATAAACTCTTTTATTTTAATATTAAAATAAACCTTTTATTTTAAAATTAAAATAAACTTTTAATTTTAATTATAAAATTATTAAGATTAAAATAAAACTTTATATTTTAATATTAAAATAAACCTTTTATTTTAAAATTAAAATAAACCTTTTATTTTAATTATATATAATAATTAAGAATATATATATATATATATATATATATATATATATATATATATATGATAACAGTTAAATATATATATATATATATATATATATATATATATATATATATATATATATATATATATATTCTATGGACCACTTTTTGGTTAGGAAGAACTTTTGGATATATATGTATTTTATATATATATTATGGTATATATATATATATATATTTATCCAAAGACTTCTGAGAATGCCCAATCTTGCTGCATGTCGAAATGCTCCATGACTCCACAGCCTCTTGCCATTCAGCTTCTGTTCCTTGATCTCCGTGCATGGCTGGTGGCCTTAAAACCGAATAGATTTTTTTTTTTTTTTGTTTGTTTATTTATTTATTAAATTTTATACAATAAAATTATGCCCAATTAAATTGTTCTAAACACATATCAATATAATATCAAATTAAAACAATTAATAATTCGCATAAAGGTTTGGCTCTGATGCCACTGTTAGGTTTGTAATATTCATGAGCGCAATCAAATTGCATAAATTAGCGGAAGCGAGTAAAAATCAGAGTTTAAAAATTTACAAACCATATACCCGGATCATCCTTTATGCGCAATTATTAATTTAACGAAAAGATAAAGAATAAAATCATACCCTTGAAGATCGAGCTTCCTCAGGTACAAGTTCACCTCCAAATCCTTTCGCGTTCAACTTGAATCCACCGGGGTTTTGTTCCTTCCTTTGATCAACGTTAGCCACCCATATGTTTGGCCTCTAGAGGTGATTCACCAAGGAAGAAGAAAATTCAAGAAGAAGGGTGGTTGGCTAAACCCTAGTTTTTCTATCTCTATAGAAAGGGTGTACTCTCCCAACAAATTGGAATTATTACGTATGTTGAAAAATCAACAACCCCCTCACCCATAATAAGACTCCTCTTATTTATAGATGTGGGCAACCCACCTTAACAATTAAGGAATTGGGATTTATTTAATTAATTAAATTCTTTTAATTAATTAAGCTCCCTAATCTTATTAGGGATAATTAATTAAACTCCTTTAACTAATTTTCCCTCCTAATCCTATTAGGAATAAATGAGAGTACTTATATTAAATTAATTCCTAAACTCTTTTAGAAATTAAAATAATAATAATTGTAATAATATTAATAAGACTCCTCTTATTAATTTATATTTAATATTTCTAAAATATTAAATAATAAATATTAAGTTATTTAATTTATTCTATCACCATAGATTAAATTAAATATACTTAACTATATTATTACGATTATGCCATTAACTTCTTAAATAATTATTCTTCCTTTTATGGTGTGACTCTTTAGGTTCTCCATATTAAACCGGTTGTGAATAAATCAATTAGAACAATTTAATCTTATTTAAATAAATAAATTAAACAATTAATTTATTTAAATAATATTTATTCTACAATAGGATAAGCCTCCCTAGCGATCAGCGACTTTCCAGATAATATAGATTTCAACATTAATCATAAAAGAACCTTTGAGTAAATAGTTACCGTCACAATTCAATCCTTCTACCATACAATGTCCCAATTAAATATAAGACATGGAATTACTTTGTCAAGTCTTATTTTATTTAATTATATGTATTTCGACTCTTAAATGCACAACTCAAATAATGCAAATTAGAAACTTCTTTCTAATTTCATTACTCGCTTTGCCAAGGACTCTTTGGGTTGTCATTTATCGAATCACATAGGACATTTCTCTTCTTTTATTAGAAGTGGTAGATTCTTTATTGATCATACATTATCTCCATGTACAACTTATTATACCCAAGCATACCCTTTGATATACCCTAAGGGTCTTAAGGAATAAGTCAAAGTATAACTCATCATACACAAGATACTATGATGATCTCAAGTCCAAGGATTACTTGTACTACTATCACTACTGAGGAATTCCTATTAACAGCAAATAAAACTCCATTAGGTATTCCTTAGCGAGCCAACGTTCAGTGAACTTATTCTCTAATAAGCACCTACATACTTGCTTTAGTGTCTCCACACAAATGATCATGAGATCAATCATCCTCATCCAATGAGCAAGCAACGTATGTACCAATCTATCCGGATTCACTAATCCCCAATTTAGTAATCCAATGATTGGGAACTATTTTAGTTTTTAAGCTTTCTAAGAATTTAGATCTCATTAGAATGATCATCATCATTATTCTAAAAGCATTGCTAAAAACTATGGGTTTATCACATATTATAAAACAGCATCATGTAGATAATTCAAAGCCTTTAATAAATTAATACTTTTTATTAATAAATGAATAAGATTGTTACAAAGTATATGCTTTATCATCAAACATGATTGGCTTATGTGCATACTACTTCATCGTCCCATCTTCAATGACTTTGTACAAACTCTAATCCTATGCCATTGTACAACTCTCTATAATGACGGTCCGAAATAGGTCTTGTATACCTCAATCGAATGCCCGGATTGCACTTCTGAAAGTTCGAGCGGACATTACAGTGCCCGAGTGTATGTACTACGAGACGACCTGAGAAACCTGGGCCCACCCGGGTTGCCTCTGGTACACTATGACTCGTAGCAGTACACCATGACTCCATCCTCTATAAATAGAGGGCTTGGGGTGGCCATTTTGCAAGAGAAAACGACGAGGAAGCCCTGTC
Source organism: Panax quinquefolius (assembly GCA_020205615.1). Lineage (NCBI taxonomy): Eukaryota > Viridiplantae > Streptophyta > Magnoliopsida > Apiales > Araliaceae > Panax > Panax quinquefolius. Next base: position 86,695,375 of record CM035166.1, read on the forward strand.
CAATTTGCTTTGTACTCGCCCCATACAGTGTACTTTCTCATTTTAAACACCTGTGAGCTCATATATAGCTTCTTTTGTACCTACAAAAGCCAGTGTTTACCCACTTTAAAGATATAGAAGTTTTCTTTGGCAGTCAACTGCAAGCCTTCTCACACACTTTAAAGCCTTTCTCACCATCTCTGCACACACCCTTTTTCACGTTGAGAGTCGTGTTGTGCGCATTTGCCTAGACTTCGGTCCGTGGTTTTATTTCAGCTTGTATATATATATATATATATATATATATATATATATATATATATATATATATCAGGACTAACATTATCGAGTTATGCCTCGATTGAGCCTGAACTTGATGCGGAGGCGTTTATTTGCTTATATATATATATATATATATATATATATATATATATATATATATATATAAAGATAGAACTTTGTTAAATGAAGTCTAGGCTCATCAACAAAGTTCAACACATAGATCATATATATATATATATATATATATATATATATTATATATATATATTAAGCGTGTATGGGACTCTTATTCGATCAAACCGGATTTTACATCCGATGCGTTTTACATTATATATATATATATATATATATATATATATATATATATATATATATATATATATATATATATATATATATATATATGAGCGTGGTGGGACTACATTTCGATGAGCCACGGATTTTACATCCAAATGCGTTTACTCATTTTTATATATATATATATACTTATATATATATTAATCATGCTGTAAAACTCATTCGATGAGCACGAATTTTACATCCGGTGCGTTTATCGCTTATATATATATATTTCGACCCACCTGGAGTTTACTTCGTGGTGGTTGATCGCTTTTATAGCTTTATTTACGTTTCGTCCTGCCTGGAGTTTACTTCGTGGCAGTTGATCGCTTTGTACAACTTTATTTACATTTTGTCTCGCCTGGAGTTCCCTTCGTGGCGGTTGACCGTATTTACAGCTTTATTTATGTTTTGTTCCGCCTGGAGTTTCCTCCGTGGCGGTTGATAGCTTTTACAACTTTATTTACATTTCTAATCCCCCATGGAGGTGCTTCGTGGTTGGTGATCATGTCTGTATATATATATTTACAGCTTTTATATATATACTTGCTTACTGCTTCCATACAAATTGCAGTATTTTGTGCGTCTAGGAATCATGTGATCACAGATTCAGCCCATTGGATCTAGATTCAGTTCCTGTGATGGACATTTTCAGCTGTAAGCAGCTTGTAAATTATTCTGCGGTGTCTGAATTTCCTCAGATGGTTTCTATACCCATGAGGAGTCGACAATATTTTGTACATTATTTTCGTATGGATGCCTCGCATTCGTAAAATAAAATCAATCAAGCCGAACACTTAATAAAATGGGACTGTAAAAGGTCTCAATTACTATTGAGCATCAGGGTTTGAAAAACTTCATTTATAAAACATCACTGCCATATCTTGCTTAAAACTGATTTTTTATATAAATTCAAACCCTTTGTATATAGGTGCGAACGAGGCCTCGCACTACTTCCAAATAACAACACATTGACCCACACACACACATTCAGATAATAGTTTCTTGAAAAGAGGCGGTCACCGTGGTAACACGGATGTTGGGGGGTGCCTTACACCTTCCCTTTGCATAACCAAGTCCCTGGACCCTAATGAATCTCGGTTTCACCGACCCGTTTAGCAGTGTCACATCACTGGGTCAATGTGCAAACCTTTTCTCGGTTGTGTTGGTACAACCATTTAAAAAACCAACTGGCGACTCTTAACAGTCCATCGTCGACATTATACATATCGGACATTTTTCACTTGTTTTTTCAAACAAATCTCACCTAAAATGAGAACACCAAAGAAGAACAAGTAACGGAAAGGGACATCTAAAAATCCCAAGCGTCGACGGTGGCGACTCTTTGGGGACTCGAAGAAGAGGACTTAAGCGCATTATTACAATCTTTTCAAAAATCTTGTTATCTTCTTGTGTGTGGATGTTGCATTTACATTTGATGAATGTGTACGAATGCATTTACTTATTGCACTTAGTGCTTCGCACCATATCTGCTTGTGATATTAGTGCTTCGCACATGTCATCATTTTCATACGGTGAGACGCGATGTATGTGAATGTATGTTGTGTGGTCCCTCCACCAGGAGGTTATCCCGTCGGTGTTTGATTACTGGACTCGTGGGAAGACTAATTCCCCGAGGCTCAGGAAAGGCACCACCCAAATTCGCTCCAGTTGAAAGACCGGATTAATTTCCCGTCAAGTAGATTGCGATGATTTGGGAACCTTCATGCCAAAAATCCGCGAGAGTAACCTAAGATAGGTCAGCCTCTGATAAACCCAAAACGGAGGAAAGTCTCTTCATGCTCTCATTTTAATTACTTGTAAACACAATTACTTGTAATTTAATTCCATACCTATCTCCATGTAATGAGAAATATGAAGAAATGTGTACATATACATATTTTAATTAACATGCTACAAACAGTTGACATCCATTTTGCAGGATAAAATTCCTAAAATGGACACGTCACATAGCATGTTATTATACACATTCCCTAAAGACTAAACTATGCAAGTCTTTCGCAGGGAACCAATCGGACCTACTACCCGGTCAAAGTCCAAAAGGCTACTGGACTCTGATCGATAATCATGTCATCATCCAGGCGGTGAACTTAATCCAGTTTCTCACAAAGAATTTAACGGATTACGCAAACAAATTACAGATTTGGTTGTTCTACTTAAAGAACTACACCAGTCCAATCATGGTCCAAAAATACCCATACATGTTGAATCCTCCACACAAGGAGGAACCCAGGTCATTACAATACCTGAATTGCAGTTGGATACGACCAATAAAACTCATGATGCTGCCCATCCCACTGGAGATCCAGACACTGGTGACATAAAAAAGAAAATCCTCTAAATGGAAGATACCCTTCGTGCTATCAAAGGAATTGGAACACACAGAAGTGTTTCATATGCTGATCTTTGCATTTTTCCTGGTGTTCATTATCCAGAAAAGTTTAAAACTCCTGACTTTGAAAAATATGACGGCTTAGGAGACCCTTACACACATTTAAAAGTGTTTATTGGAGAACTTGGATCTTATGCAGAGGACAAAAAGCTCAGAATGCAATTGTTCCAAAAAAGTCTAACTGGAGAAGCCCGATCTTGGTACATAAGATTAGACAATTCAAAGATCCATAGCTGGGAAGAGCTAGCGCATGCTTTCCTCACTCAATACAACTTTCAATCTCAGATGGCTCCTGATCGGTATCAAATTACCAAGATCAAGAAACAGTCTAACGAGTCGTTCAGAGAGTATGCTCAAAGGTGGAGAGACTTTGGCGCCCAAGTTAGTCCTTCAATGATGAGAATCGAAATGGTCGCATGACTTTTTATGACACAAGAAGCTCCGTTTCTATGAAAGAGTTTTAGCCGGCATCGGCAAACCATTTTCTGAAATGGTCAAACATGGGGAGATGGTTGAGATGGGATTGAAGTCCGGAAAGATTTAAGACCTAGCTGCCCTTAAAGCTGTTGCTGATCACATCCAATCCGAAAATTATGGAAACAACCCCCGGAGGGTCCATAAAAGGAAAGAGGAAGATGTTTCCCTGATACTACAGGGTCAAAAAGGCAATCAAAACATGCCTATTCAAAGGAGAAACTACACTCCCTTTCAAGCACAGTCTGCGAAACCTCTAATACCAAAAGGTGGAGAAGTCAAAGGCCCTCGAGTGTTTACACCCTTAGGGGATACCCTTGAGAACATTCTTACTCTTCTGACAACACAGAAGAAAATTACACATCTTCTTCCACCAAATTGACCCTAATGGGCCGGGGTTTGATGCCACTCGAAAATGTGCTTATCATGCCAGGGCACCTAGACATGATACTCAGGATTGTTGGGCCTTGAAACACAAGATCCAAGACCTAATAGACAACGGTGAGATCGTGGTCACCAAACCAGATCAGCCTCACGTTCAAGACAACCCTCTTCCTCAACACAAAGAAGAAGAGGTTAACATGATAAATTAGAGTAATGGACAGAATTCCAATTTCAACTGTGAATCCTCCCAAACCCTCAAAGACAGTGATGACAAATCGGATTATGACAAGTTTCAGTTCACAATGGAACGAAAGATAAAAGGTTTAGGCAAACAAATTGAACAATTGGCAGAATTGGTGACTTATCAACATCAAGTGACTCGTCAATTAATCAGCCAGGAGCATGCCAGTCTCCTACCTCTTATCATGAATATTCCCTCATCACTTTCAGAAAATGAAATGATGGAAGACAAAGTGACAAAGAGAGCAAATGCCAAAGCCCGTCGGGATTTTGCCAACAAAAGAGAATTCACCTATTTGGGCCAACCTATGGAGGAAATCCTTCAGATGTTAATCAATGAAGGAAGGATTAGTTCCCTTCTACCTCCAATCAACCCCCGTTTAGGGCGGTACAATTCTGATGGAGTATGTCAATATCATTCCCAATCTCGCGGTCACAGCACAGAAGAATGCTGGGCACTCCGCCACCTTATCCAAAATCTAATTGACAGTGGTGTCCTGCACTTAGAAGACGACGATATTGTGTTACGTGCAAGTGAGAATTCAGGTCCTACTAAATGGAAGAGTATGGTAGCAGTCATATCCACTGAAACTGATGGGATTAACAAATCACTCACAATGCCAATAATTCAACTCATAGGAATCAACAATCCTTTGAAAGTGGTTGTTCCCAAGCCAATCAACTTGTCGTACAGAGCACAAATCCCTATTGTTAGCTTGCGCAAGGTTCCGTGGAATTATGGAGAAGGTGAAGGATCCACCTCACATACCACTGCTGCAGTGTCGAAGGAAAATCCACTGTATCTTCCACAACGGGTGATGAAATCCACCATCAAATCAAAGGGGAAAATACCCATGGAGAAGATTGAAAAATTCCTCCGCACTATGGGTCATAACGAAGCCACGGTGGTTTTAAGCTTAAAAGAAGCTCCACAATAAATATCAATTTTGGAATTGGTCCTAACTTCCGAGAATCACCGGAAGGTCTTGTTGAAGGTTTTGGAAGAAGCCTATCTACCAACATCAGTTGATACAGAAAAATTTCAACATCTGGTTGATCACATTTTCAACAACAATGTGATATCCTTCATTGATGATGACATACTGCCCGAGGGGACCGGTCATTGCAAGTCGTTGCACATTACGGTCTTGTCCTCCGGATACATGCTAGCTGGAGTCTTGATAGATGGAGGTTCATCTCTTAATATCTGTCCATATGCTACCTTGATGAAGATGAATATCAATCTCAACCGAATTCGGAGTAGCCATACTATCATCAAAGCTTTTGATGGAGCCCGCCGAAATTCGGTCGGAGTAATTGAACTGCCAATCGAAATTGGTCCTCATACATTCTGCGTATCTTTCCATGTACTCAAGATAGATTCGGGATACAACCTGCTCTTGGGACGACCATGGATCCATATGGTTGAGCGATCCCTCCACTCTTCACCAACGGTTGAAATACATTATCAACAATAGCCTGGTCACGGTCAACGCTGAACCAGAGTGTCCTCAACACGGGGACATGCCATTCATCAATGCCAATGCAGATGTTGAACATGTCAGTTTTTATGCCTTGGAAATAAGCAATACCCAATACCATGCTATTGGAATGCCATTACCCGAACCCAAGATTTTCGCTAAAGTAATGTCAGCTACTCAAGAAATGATGTCATTGGGTCATCAACCGGGACAAGGGCTGGGTAAAGATCACCAGGGTATCAAGTACCCAATTCGATTAACCAAGCAAGTCAAACAAAGTGGGCTAGGCTATTTTGCCAATTCTAGTCACCAGGAATCCTCATAAGCATCGGTGATTCCTTCGATTTTAACCGTATGGCGTTTCTCTTCGCCTTCAAACTCTGAGTCTGTACAACCTCCTATAAAGGTGTCAGCCAATGAAATGACTATGTTATTTCCCAAGTTGGTACCGGTGAAGGAGAAAGAAGTCTTTGTTCCAAATCTCGCAGTGGAGATGAGGAACGAAGAATTAAGTAAGACGTTGTCCGAAGGATGTCGGGCGTACGCATCATCGTCCATAATGAACATACCAACAGATACACCCCAGACGATGATTGGCCAGACGTAATGGCCATCATTCGGGATAGGGAGGATGATGACAATCCCTCCATCACTGCAGTCCACCCGGACTTTGCCCTTGCCAATTGGAACAATATTCCTTGCATTGGTCGACAAGGGTAAAACGGGTAGAACTCTTTCTGCCCTGTAGATATAATAACTGCTTACTTTTCTGTATAGTATTAGCAGTTTATTTTGCCAGTATATTCTAACACTGTGTATGATCAACACATTTCATATATACTAAGTGAAAGCATGTTTTGTTTCAGGACTCTGAATTTAGATGTGCATGTACTTGCTGATACGGTGCCTTTTCTCCATAAGGATTGTACCTTTGATGTAGAGATGAATTCAGCCTTGATGGATATACAGGATGACATTGCGGTGCCTCCAGAAATTCAAGAATGGGTCAAAGACAAACCTAAACCCAACCCTGATCAAACCACTTCTTTCAATCTCGGAACCTTAGAAAGCCCTAGGTTAATCTAGATTGGTTCAGACCTTACCCCAAACCAAAGGAATGATATGGTTACACTACTAACCCAATTCCAAGATGTGTTTGCATGGTCTCATGAAGACATGGTGGGTTTGTGCACTGACATTGTCCTTCATCACCTTCCCATTAAAGAGGGATTTAAGCCAATCAAGCAAAAGCTCAGGCGATTGAAAACTGAGTGGAGTTTAAAGGTAAAAGAAGAAATTGTGAAACAATTTCAAGTTGGCATCATCATGGTGTCTACATATCCTGAGTGGATATCCAACATTGTTCCCGTGACTAAACCCGTAGGGAAGGTGCGAGTTTGCGTGGATTACCGGGACTTGAACAAAGCTTGCTTAAAAGATAGCTTTCCCGTACCATTTATCCATATTATTATTTACAATACTGCGAAATACAACATGTACTCCTTTGCTGATTGCTTTGCGGGGTACCATCAGATCATGGTTGCTGAGGAAGACCTTGAGAAAACTGCTTTCATCATGCCTTGGGGAACCTTTTGTTATAGAAGGTTGTCATTCGGCCTCATTAATGCCGGAGCTACCTATCAACGAGCTATGATGGCTATTTTCCACGACTTAATGCACAAAGAGATCGATATCTACGTGGATGACATCATTATCAAGTCCCGGAAGGAGGATGACCATATAGACCATCTCAAAAAGTTGTTCAACAGGTTGCGTAAGTACAACTTGAAGTTGAATCCAGCTAAATGCGCCTTTGGCGTTAAATCAGACAAGTTACTAGGATTTCTAGTCAGCCACAAAGGGATTGAGCTGGATCCTGCCAAAATCCAGGCCATCACGGAAATGCCCATTCCTCAGATAGAAAAGGAAATACGGGGATTTTTGGGAAGAATCAACTTCATTAGCAGGTTTATCTCTCAACTCACAGAAACTTGTGAGCCAATCTTCAAACTATTAAGGAAGAACTCCTCCATGAAATGGAATGATGAGTGCCAGAATGCCTTCCTTATAATTAAAGATCAGCTAGTCAAAGCTCCTATATTGGTACCACCCAGGGATGATGTTCCCCTATTTATGTACATGTCCATAAGTGACAATGCCATGGGCTGCATGCTAGGACAGAAAGACGATAGAGGCCAAGAACGAGTTATCTATTACCTCCGCAAAAGATTCAGCAGAAGTGAACACAAGTACACTCTGATCGAAAAGACGTGTTGTGCTTTAGCATGGGCTTTCATAAGGTTACAACATTACCTCCATGGTCACACAACCCATCTCATATCCCGCGTGGATCCTCTCAAATACGTCTTCAACAAACCCATGTTAAATTGCTAGCTGTCCAGATGGCAGTTGATCCTACAACAATTTGACATCGTATATGTTACTCAAAAGTCCATCAAAGGTCAAGGAATTGCGGATCAACTGGCCGCCACACCTTCAGGGGATTTCAAACCCTTGGAAACATATTTCCACGATGAAGGAGTAATGACAGTTTAGCAACACCATCAGTACAATATGTGCCAAACATGGAAGATGTATTTTGATGGAGCTGTTAATATGGAAGGTTCTGGAGCTGGAGCAGTTCTAGTATCTGGTATGGGGGAGTAGTATCCCGTCGCCGTTAAATTATAGTTTGTCATCACCAACAATATGGCTGAGTATGATGGCTGTCTCGTGGGACTAAAACTTGCCCGTTCATTGGGCATCAGGTGGTTAACTGTCTTTGGAGATTCAGAGTTGGTAATCAGACAATCCACCGGAATCTATCAAACCAAGGAACAACATTTGCTGCCTTACCATTGGCAGGTTTTGAAGATGGCTTTGGAGTTCAAAGAGATCTCCTTTCTACACATTCCTCGTAATAGGAATGACTTTGCGGGCGCATTAGCTACTTTGGCCTCCTTGATTCGCATATCAAATAAGGAACACTTGCCAAACGTCATAATTTCCCTGCACAAGGCCCCGGCCTATGGGAATTACGTTGGAGAAGTATCAGATGAGCTACCTCCCATCCAACATACTTGGTATCAGCATATCAAGGAATAGCTACTAGATGGATCTACACCCGCTGAGGCGAGCCCGACTGAGAAAAGGCGGATCCATCGACTTGCTATGAAATTCTACCTGAGTGGAGATGCACTCTACAAAAGAGATGCAGGACTGGGTCTCCTCAGATGTTTAGATAAAGATCAAGCCCAAAGGCTTATGGATGAAATCCATGGCAGAGTCTGTGGCCCCCACATGAGTGGCCCCCTCCTTGTCAAGAAAGTCCTCAGGACAGGACATTATTGGCTATCTCTCAAAGCTGATGGCAATGACCACGTCAGGAGATGCTATCAGTTCCAGATTCATGGGAATGCTATACACCCCCCTCCACGGGAACTCCATAATATGAGTTCACCTTGGCCCTTCTCAATGTGGGGAATGGACGTTATCAGGCCCATTGAGCCTAAAGCCAGTAATGGACATCGATTTATCTTCACCATGATCGACTACTTTACCAAGTGGGTAGAAGAAGCCTCCTTCCCCAGGGTTACTAAAGAAGTCATCATTGCTTTCATCAGAAACAATGTCGTTTGTCGATATGGACGACCAGAGGTGATTGTGTCAGACAATGCTAAGAACCTCAACAACAAAATGATGGAAGAATTATGCAGTAAATTCCACATCAAACATCTTAACTCTGTCATCTATCGTTTGAAGATGAACGGTGCTATTAAAGCGGCTAACAAAAACATCAAGACGATTATGCAAAAGATGTCCGCCAACCACAAAGATTGGCCTGACCTATTGCCTCTTACTTTGTTAGCCTACAGAACCTCAATGCGCACTTCCTTTGGGGCAACCCCTACGCGATTAACCTATGGGATGGAAGCGGTGCTCCCATAGAAGTTGAAATGGAATCCCTCGAGTGTTGATAGATGCTCGGTTGGATGAAGACCAATGGGTACAAGGCGGTATCACCTATTGTCTACGATAGGCGAAAAGTGACCGCGACTATCTTCCATGGTCAGTTATATCAACAAAGGATCGCCAGATCCTACAACAAAAAAGTCCGGCTACGGCAGTTTAAACAACATGACTTGGTTTTGAAGAAGATCCTTGACAACCAAGATCATTCTAGGGGAAAATTCGCTCCTAACTGGGAAGGTTCGTTTATTGTCAAGGAAATATTGACAGGAGGCACTCTCAGATTGCAAGAAATGGACGACGATGAATTTCCACAACTCATCAATTCGGACACCGTGAAACGGTACTATGTCTGAAGTTTCCATCAAGCAAACACCCTGGTGTTGGACCATCAGATCACCAGTCATTCCGGTTTTTTAACCCTTTACCACATACAACTCTTCCACACTTTGCCCCTCAAGGAAACATACTCTTCAATCCAGCAGCCTGGCTTCTCTGCGTTCCTACAACTTAGGTCATCCCACTACGGATTGAACCTCTCACATTTGTAGTTTGGTTACCCATACCTGGGATCAAACTTCTCGTACCTACAGTTTATCCTCAACCTAGGATTAAACTTTCTCTTCCCCGCACTTGGATCTGCACATGGGATCACGCTTTTCTTCTCACCGTGAGGGGCAAACTATGTCGACCTGATCTCCGCTTCAATAGGAGTACGTAGGCAATCATTTCATATGGCTCGGTCGCAATAAAACAAAAACAACAAAAACATTTCTACCCTTACAAAAACAAAAACAACCAAAAACATCCGTACACCATTTCTGACATATACAGCGTTGAACCTCTTACACCAGGTTCGAACTACATAGACCTGATCTCCTCTTCAATAGGAGTACGTAGGCAGCCATTCATGGTGCGGTCTCACCCCCTACTAAAACACAAACCATTGTCAATTGGTACTGGGATCATCTTTCAATCCAGTACATTTCATTCGGCTTCAGACCAAAGGGATGGAATTACCTGAACTCCTCCCAAGTAGGAGATTCGGCGACCATCTAAGCTGCGGTCATACCTTGAAGAGCAACACCAATCCATAAGAGATGGAATTAACTAGGCTTCTCCTAAATAGAAGTACTGGCGACCATCTGTGGTGCGGTAAATCTCAGAGAGGAAAGCCACACTCATCTCCACATTTCTATACAGAAACCAGTCCCAAGACACCAAAGATGGTAGGGATACATAAAGATCGATGATCCATTCTGAACTGTCCAGGGACAACTCAATGTCCATCCACCCAGGAGGAATTTAGAATACATCAAGATCACAAGCCCAGAAGCAGCAGGCAAAATATCAAGCAAGTAGCAAAGCATATCTAAAAGGGAAGTGATCCAAAAATATATTTCACTATCATATATATAATGCTGTTTGATATATACAATGTAAACTGTACATGACAAAATGGCTAAGCTAGTCTGTGCAGGAAAATCCAAGCCCAACTACAAATTAGCGTGTATGCGAGCTAACAAGCCCAACATAGCATCCCTCTCAGAAGAAGGAGGTAAAGTTGTGGTCTCCTGTATGAGGACATCCACACGACCTAATAGATCTGCAGCCATCTGCATGGTGACCATATGCTCATCAATGTAAGCGCTCATCTCAGCGATCATGCCAGTGGTAAGGGACCTCACTGCCGTACTATCTATAATGGATACATCCCGGGCAGATATGGAACTATCCCGCTCAACTATCACTGCATCTCTGGATGATTTGGGCTCATCCCGCTCAACAATAGCGGCATCTCTGCGAGCTAATGCCTCGTCTCTCTCTAATAGAGCCGTGTCTCTCCCATCAAGGGCAGTCAACATCAAAGATCGGACATGATCTCTCTCAAAGGTCATCAGATGAAGACTACGCTCTAAATCTTTGTCGAAGTCTTTGAATCACAATAATCTTGAGTCTTTGGGAGAATCGGAGAAATCTTTGGTAACCCAAAGCGGGCTCCTCCTGGATGTAGGAATCGATGTCCTCTATGGGGCTCTATCATCATCGACTCATTATCCAGATCTTTGTAGATCTTCTTTGCTGTACCGATAAAATCTCTGTCTCCATCCATACAGAATACTCTGCAGAACAACCCGGATGGCTCATAGAAAAAGTAGCTATCTCACGCTGATCCCAACAAGCATACAAACGGGATCAATCCTATGCTGAGAGATATCGAGAAGCTGAACGCTGACCTATCGCCCCCTCGAAAGGATGAAAATCCTGAAACTGGTCAAATTGTGACATCACGGCCAGTGGGTGGTAAGTAGTCACGCCCCTCAAACCAGCCAGGGGGAGGGAGTCCATGCCCGGAGCATGAGTAATAAAGCAGTATGGTGAGCTAAGCCCCGAACACGGCAATATGGCAAATGGATCTCTGATATCCGCCAAAAAAGTGGACCAAGACATAGCATCTGTACACTCCGATGGCTGAAAGGAGTATGAAATGGCTATATCGTGGGTGAACCAATACCCATGTCGTCCAAGAGTGCCAATCGGTCTCAAGTATGACATAAACCACACATACAGTATGACCGAACTACCCGTGAACACTCCTGTCGGATAAGTGCAGCAGTAGGATGCTGACCGCAAGGTCTCTGCTATGATCATCGGTATAATGGTACGACCCTCCCTGAGAGCTCTCACGGCCATGATGACACCTATGTCTATCTCATCCATGTACCGTGGCATATAGACATACGACAGTACGTGTAAGACCCCAACTTTTATGAATAAAGATGAATTTTTTATAAATATCATTTTTGAATATTATGGAATGAATTTGATATAATGTTATAGTTGTGGGTAATATTTATAAATTTTGCAAAGTACGCAAGTTGTTATATAATATTGGATTGGTGGGTAATATTCGTTTTAACAGGAATATTCGCATAACCAAGACAATCATTGGTGGACCCCACAACGGAATCATTGTCGGATTGAGAAAACGACAAAAATAGTTTATGAAAATAACGGCGGAAGTTTTACCGTTAACTGTTGAAACACCCGGTGTTAAAAGTACAGTAATACACGTAGTTGCACAGTAGCACACGGTATTGATTATTGATGCTTACGTGAGACGTCACTCAGTTTTTTTCAATTATTGTTATAGTAATTATTGTAAATTTTGCTTATTTTATGGACCCCTATTTACCCATTTTTCAAAATAACCGGTAATTTTATATATATATAAGTCTTATATAATATATATATATATATATATATATATATATATATATATATATATATATATATATATATATATATATATATATGGCATGAATTATTGGGGGTGGTAATCGATTGTGGGAGGGAGTTATTATTAGTATTATTATATATATATATATATAAGGTATGTATTTATATATATTATATATATATATATGTAAGTTGTCAAGGGGGAAGTTTTTAGTGCACGAGTTGAGTGCTATATATATATATATATATGTTTTGGGTTTAACAAGTTGGCAGGAGTACAATTATTATGATTATTATATTTATATATATGTAATAAGTTTGAATGTTTGGCAAGGTGAATTCATGGGGTTCATGACCCGTGACTAATGTTATGTATATATATATATATATAATATTATATTTTATTTAAAAGATTTTGCTTTAAATATGGACCGTCCGATTAAAAGTAAATCAACCTGGACCGTTCATGAATTAGTTACTATGCAGTCCATTTTTCTATAAATAGAAGCTCATTCTTCATTATTTCTTATTTAATTCTTTGAAACTCTAGAGAGATAAACTATAGAGAGAAAGAAGAAAAGTATTCTACTACTTCACTACTCATATATCCAGTACTCTTCTTCTTAAGGTAAGGAATATTATTTGTTGTACTCGTAAGGGGTGTTATTCTTTTGTATTCATGAAGAGAACTTATGTTATTCCATTCTTTATTATTCATTAGAATAACTCAGATACGCTGAGCTACCCTATAGTAGGTGACATTCTTCTATTATTCCGTCTTTTACTATTACATTTGAATATCACACATGCATGCTTTTTCTGTGGGACTGATTCCATCTTTATTATTACATTGGAATATCTCAGTATGTGCATTTCTGGGACCTGGTTCCGTCTTTATTATTATTCTCATTGGAATATCTTCTGCATGCGTTTTCACATTTGGACTGGACTTGATTCGAATCCTTATTAGTATTTCATTGGAATAACTCGCATACATCTGAAGTACCGCATGCATGGTGATTTCGTTGTTATTCCATTCTTTATTATTCATTTGGAACATCGCGTATGGGTATGAATTTCTTTGACCGTTCCGTTATTTAGTATTTTGTTGGAATAACCCGCTCATGCAAAGTACCGCATGCATGGTGATTTCTTTTGTTATTCCATTCTTTATTATACTCAATTGGTTAAAGTTTTGACTTCTATACTCCATGAAATTAGTGGAATATCCTTGATAATTCCTCTTCATCCAGTATCTTTTCATGGATATATTCTTCTGAGCATTCTTGAATTTTACTCTACAAAGCAGTATCATGTTGACAATTTGGACGTATTAGTTCCTGAATAAATTAATTCTTGAACTTGTTTTATTGAATTCTTATATCATTGTCATCATCCTCATGTTTATATTTTTTTGAAAGTCATCTGTGGCATGTAGTGCATAGATGGACTTGGTATGATTATCGGGAGTTGTTATATAATATTCGATTGGTCGGGGAATATTCGTTTTAACAGGGAATATTCGTACAACGACACAATCATTGGTGGACCCCATAACGGAATTATTGTCGGATTGAGAAAACGACAAAATACTTTATGAAAATAACGGCGGAAGTTTTACCGTTAACTGTTGAATCACCCGGTGTTAAAAGTACAGTAATACGCGTAGTTGCATAGTAGCACACGGTATTGATTATTGATGCTTACGTGAGAAGTCACTCAGTTTTGTTCAATTATTGTTACAGTAATTGTTGCATAGTATCTCACGTTATTTGATTCAATTATTGTCAATATTTTTATAATCAATAATTAAGATGACAAAGTTATTAATATTATTATTTGCAATATTAACGATGTCTATAAGTTCTGTCAAGGAGTGGTTTGGTCACCTAATTGCACGCCAATGGGGAGAAATCCTTATTGGAAAGCCCCCTCTTTCTTGGGAACGACCTGGTCGATTAATATTGTGAATTATAATAATGATGATGAGTTTTGTTTTATTAGTATTATTAATGTAATAAAACAGAAAAGCTTTTTATATAAAATAGAATACTTTTATAAAGTTATTCGTTTTATTAGACTAATAGTAAAATCTTTTTATATAAAACAGAATACTTTTATAAAGTTATCTATTTTATTAGACAATAATTAGAATATATTATATTTTATTATGCATAGTGTTTGTATAGTGCCTGCATAGTGTTTGCATAGTAAAATCTTTTTATATAAAATAAAATACTTTTATAAAGTTATTCGTTTTTATTAGATTATAAATAAAATATATTATATTTTATTGTAAACCAATTTGGATCGCCCGTTTAAAGTAAATCAATCTGGACTGTTCATGAATTAGTTACTATGCAGTCCATTCTTCTATAAATAGAAGCTCATTCCTTCATTATTTCTTACGAATTCACTGAAACTCTAGAGAGAGAAACTATAAAGAGAGTTCTTCTTCTATAATCTTGAGTGTATTTCTTTAGAATTTAAGAAAGCTTTGAGCATAGTACAAGTTTTCTTTGAGTATATCCTCGCCCTACCAGTCAAAATACTCTTCTTTACGGTAAGGGATATTATTTGTTGTACTCGTTCGGGGTATTCCTTCTTTCTTATTGGTGAAATTCTTTTATTATTCCCTTCTTTATTATTCTGTTGGAATAACCTGTATACGCGGGATACCCTATACTTGGTGAAATTCTTCTGTTATTCCATTATTTATTATTTTGTTAGAACATCCTGTCTGTGCATTTACGCATGACCTGGTTCCCTTGTTTATTATTCTGTTGGAACATTCGTCGGTGCACGCTCGCGTGATTGGTTCCATTATTTATTATTCATTTGAATATTCATTCGGTGCATTTACGCACGACCGGTTCCATTATTTATTATTCATTTGAAATATCGCTTGCCGGCGCGTTTATCGTATGATTCGTTCCATTATTTATTATTACATTGGAATAACTTTTATGCATGCGATCTATCGCATACCTGGTGATTTCTTTTGTTATTCCATTCTTTATTATACTCAGTTGGTTAAAGTTTTAACTTCTATACTCCATGAAATTAGTGGAATATCCTTAATATATGCGCTTCATCCAGTATCTTTTTATGGAAACATTCTTTTGAGAATTCTTGAGTGTTACTCTACAAAGAAGTATCATGTTGACAATTTAGACATTATTAGTTCCTGGATAAATTAATTCTTAAACTTGTTTTATTGAATTCCTATATCATTGTCATCATCCTCATATTTATATTATGTTGAAAGTCATCTGTGGCCTGTAGTGCATAGATGGACTTGGTATGATTATGACCAAGGATTATTCGATATAATCATGACCGTAATGTTACAAATGATGTGGAAAAAGTCCTCATTAACCCGTAGTGCATTGATGGGATGGTTGTTGGCATGATCATGACCATTGATGAATACACGAATATCCTTGGTCAGAGTGCATGGATAATTTGTTGTTGTGATACTAATGAATATCCTTGGTAGTAGTGTAGGGATGATGTGGATTATATATTGTCGAGTCTCAAATGATAAAAGTCATGAAAAACCTTTTAAATCATAGAAGATAGTAGATTTTATTCTCTACTTGACTCTTCTAATGGATTGCTTGTTCCATTGATTAAACTTGATGTTTGTTATATTTTATCGGTTTAACTTTGTTGAAGGCTAATGATAATTTATTGACATTATCTTAGTCATAATATTTCTTATCGGCTAGTTGAGCTCACCCTTTTGCTTTCATTGTTCTCTCTTGAAATAAGAACGTAGCGAGGACTAGTCTGGGAATGGAGTGATGGTCCAGATAATAGCATTAGTAGTCCTCACTATTCTATGAAATAGTGTGATAATAAATGTAATGAGGACCCCATTGAGTTTGTATATTGTCTAGATGACAATATTTGAATTAAAACTCACAGCATATGTTTAGTCATATTTTACAGGACTGTTGTATAATTAAGTTGTATTTGAATTTTGTACCATGTATTTGGCGACTCAGAATAAGTGATGTATACCAATTTTAGGGGCGTCACAGTTGGTATCAAAGCTTAGGGATATGATCCCTGGCTAAGATGTGAGAATAGAACTAGGAGGGGAGGACGGGGAATTCCTTCGTTAGTATGACCTACCTAAGTTTATTTGGTATTTAATTGGTCGGTCAGAATATAGGGATAATATGTTACATGTCAATTAACCTTTGTTTTGTGGCAGTATCTGAAAATGACATCCGAGAATGTTGAGAATAGCAATGGAGCACAGGCGACCGTTGATTCACCACATATCAATAATCAGGATAATGTGCATCAGGAAGGCGACAATCCTCATGCAAACAACAACACTGACCAAATGATGAATGATGGAATGTTCAGAGGCTTTATGCAATTCATGCAACAGCAGGTGAGAGCGGCTCCTATCCAAAACATAGGTGGAAACACTGAAAACTCTCAGACGGTCATCGCTAAACAGTTCAAGAAGCTGGGACCACCAGAATTTATTGGAGAGCCAAAACCACTTAAGGTGGAAGCATGGATAAAGCAGATCACCAAGATATTTGATGTCTTGGGATGCTCCGAGGAGCAAAAGGTTCCCTTTGCCGCCTTTATGTTGTGAGGAGATGCAGATTACTGGTGGAAATCGGTAAAGCGTACTCAACCTGCCGCACTAAAGATGTCTTGGGAGAAGTTCCAAGAACTATTCAACAACAAGTACTTTCCCAAAAGTATTCGTCACATAAAAGAGGTAGAGTTCATCAAGTTGGAGCAGAATAATATGACCGTGTCGCAGTACGAAGCTAAGTTTACTGAGTTTTCTTGGTTTGCATCCCACTTGGTGGATAATGAAGAGAGAATGACGCGAATGTTTTTAAGAGGTTTAAAGCTGGAGATACGTCAACATCTTCTTTCTCATAAACTGTGTTTGTATTCAGATGTTGTAAATAGGGCTCAATTAGTAGAGCGCGATAACGAGTCAACGCAACCAAAAGAGAGCAGCCGGCAAAATGATAATACCAGTGAGTGCAGTCATCGAAGCGGTGACAACAAGCGTGGAGGGAATCAACAGGCCAGAAGTGGTAATCAGGGCCAAAACAATAAGAATGGACATTTCAAGAAGAGGAGATTCAACAATGATGGAAAGACGTCAGCACCAGCACCCGTTGTTAAGGAAGGAGAACGACCACCTATCATATGCTTCAAATGCGGAGGGGAGGGACACATCAGTCCAAACTGCGCGATGTCGTCCAAAGCATGTTATAATTGTGGAAGAGAAGGTCATTTAGCCCGATTTTGTCGTTCCCCGAAGACAAGTTCAGCTAGGATGGAGGCACCAAAGGCCGTCCCAGAAAAGTCAAAGCTGGTAGTGCAAGGGAGAGCGTTTGTTGTGACCTCCAAGAAAGTAAGGAACCCGAATGAGGTCATCACGGGTAAGCTTATCATAAACTCTAGCGAAGTCTATACTTTATTTGATACCGGTTCTACCCATTCTTTTATTTCTCCTACTTGCGCTCAACGATTAAATTTAACTCCAGAGAAATTAGACTTTGACTTATCTGTGGAAACTCCGTTGGGAGAAACTTTCATTACATCCAATGTTTATAAGTCTTATTTGGTTCAAATCGGTACCCTCACATTACCTGTCGATCTTATTTCATTGAAAATACTTGCATTTGATGTGATTCTAGGGATTGATTGGTTAACTACTCATCATGCTAAAATTGATTATTTTCGTAAAGTTGTTAACTTTTATATTCCTAATCAACCTATTATGCTAATTCAAGCGACCAAACCATTAAAATCAATCATGGTCATATCAAGCCATAAAGCTATTCGTTTATTGAAAAACGGATGTCAAGCTTTCTTATCTCATGTCACGGATCTAAACAAAAATACGTTAGTTTTGAATGATATTTCTATTGTTAATAAATTCCATGACGTATTCCCTGAAGAACTTCCTGCCCTACCCCCAGAGCGTGAAATTAAATTTTGTATTGACCTTGAACCTGGTACAAAACCCATTTCCAAAGCCCCATATCGAATGGCTCCTATTGAACTTCAGGAGTTAAAGACCCAATTGCAAGAATTGTTAGACATTGGTTTCATTCGTCCTAGTACGTCTCCTTGGGGTGCTCCTATTCTATTCGTGAAGAAGAAAGATGGGAGTATGCGACTTTGTATTAATTATCGGGAGTTGAATCATGTCACCATCAAAAATAGGTACCCATTGCCACGTATTGATGACTTGTTTGACCAGTTGCAAGGAGCCAAATTCTTTTCAAAGATTGATCTTCATTCCGGATATCACCAATTGAAGATTAGAACCGATGACATTCCAAAGATGGCTTTCAGAACTCGGTACGAGCATTATGAGTTCCTAGTCATGTCCTTTGGATTGACTAATGCTCTTGCTGCCTTCATAGATATGATGAACCGAGTATTCAAGGAATATTTGGATCACTTTATGGTCGTCTTTATTGATGACATCCTTATTTATTCCAAAAGCCGTGAAGATCATAAGCAACACTTGAGGCTGACACTCCAAAAGCTTCGTGAATACAAGCTTTATGCCAAGTTGAAGAAATGTGAGTTCTGGGTTGAGGAAGTAGCATTCCTTGGGCACGTAGTATCAAGTCATGGAATATCTATTGATCCGATAAAGATTGAAGCAATTCAAAGTTGGGAGCAACCTAAATCAGTGACCGAAGTACGTAGCTTTCTCGGCTTAGCTGGTTATTATCGGAGATTCATTGAAGAATTTTCTCGAATAGCTACTCCATTAACTCAACTGACTCGGAAAGATACAAAGTTCGGTTGGAGCGAAGAATGTGAGAAGAGTTTTCAAGAACTCAAGAGGAGACTCATTTCAGCACCTGTTTTGACAATACCATCTGGCTCGGAGGGATTTGTCATCTCTGATGATGCTTGAGCAAAGGGTTGGGATGTGTTCTCATGCAACATGGGAAAGTCATAGCCTATGCCTCAAGATAACTCAAAGAATATGAGAGGAATTATCCTACTCATGACCTAGAGTTTAAAATTTGTTGTCTTCGCACTTAAAATTTTGAGGCATTACTTGTATGATGGGAGAAGGTGGAGATCTTTACTGGATCATAAAAGCCTCAAATATTTCTTCACTCAAAAGGAACTCAACATGCGACAACGACGTTGGCTTGAACTATTGAAAGATTATGATCATACCATCCAATACCATCCCGAAAAGCGAACGTTGTGGTCGACGCTGCGTTGAGTAGAAGATCATATGCAAGTCTGAGTGCGATATTGTCAACACAAAGGCCCATTTTGTGTGACTTGCAAAGGATGGAGATAGAGTTAAAGACTCCAAGGACCCATGTGATGATGGCGAATATACGAGTAGAATCGACTTTAATTGATAAAGTTAAAGCTGCTCAAGCTACAGACCTGGAGCTGATGCGTATGAGGAAGAAAGTGCAAGAATGTGCTATGTCGAAAGCAAGAATCGATGAAGAAGGAGTACTTTGAGTCAACTCTAGACATTGTATTCCTAACGATCCTGATTTAAAGTATAAAATCATGATGGAGGCGCACAACACACCGTTTGTAATCCATCCTGGGAGTACCAAAATGTATCATGATATTCGTCATACATTTTGGTGGAGCAATATGAAGAGAGAGATAGCGTTGTTTATCTCAAGGTGTCTAACTTGTCAACGAGTTAAATTGGAGCATCAAGTACCAAAAGGTCCATTGCAACCACTTGAAATTCCAGAATGGAAGTGGGAGCACATTACCATGGATTTCGTTACCGATCTTTCTAAGGTTTATCAAGGTATAGATGCGATTTGGGTCATTATTGATAGATTGACCAAGTATGCTCATTTCTTATCGATGCGAGAAACTTATACACTTGAACATCTTACTCGTATGTACATAAATGAGATTGTAAGACTGCATGGTATGCCAGTATCCATAGTTTCTGATCGAGACCCAAGATTCACTTCACGATTTTGGGTTAGTTTGCAGAAAACTATGGGCACAGATTTACAATTTAGCTCGGCATATCATCCTCAGACGGACAGGCAGTCGGAAAGGACTATTCAAACTCTTGAAGATTTATTAAGATTCTATGTCCTTGACTTCAAGGGAAGTTGGGATAAGTTCTTACCATTGGTGGAGTTTTCCTACAACAATAGTTATCAAGCAAGTATTGGCATGGCTCCATTTGAGGCGTTGTATGGAAGAAAGTGTCGTTCTCTAGTATGCTGAGATGAGGTGGGTGAAACAACGTTGTTGGGACCGGAGTTGGTACGTATGACTAAGGAAAAGATTTAAACGTTCCGACAACGTATAAAAACCTCACAAGATCGACAAAAGAGTTATGCTGATCTTCATCGAAAGGACGTGGAATTCGATATAGGAGATCATGTGTTGTTACGTGTTGCTCCATGGAAAGGAGTTACGAGATTTGGAAAGAGAGGAAAGCTCAATCCTCGTTTCATCGGCCCATTTTTAATCCTCGATCGAGTAGGAACTGTGGCCTATAGACTCACTTTACCGCTAAGTATGTCTCGTGTTCATAACGTTTTTCACATATCCATATTACATAAATATGTGGAAGACCCAAACCACATTATTGAGTTAGAACCGGACGAAATAGCGGAAGATTTGACGTATAAAGAGGTTCCTGTTCAAATCTTGGATAAAAAGGAACATATTCTACGCTCCAAGGTTATACCTTAAGTCAAAGTTTTGTGGAGAAACCACGATGTTGAGGAAATGACTTGGGAGTTAGAATCTGAAATGAAATCAAGGTATCCTTACCTCTTCGACATACCAGGTACGTACCCTAATTTTGAGGGCGAAATTTCATAAGAAGGGAAGGTTGCAAGACCCCAACTTTTATGAATAAAGATAAATTTTCTATAAATATCATTTTTGAATATTATGGAATGAATTTGATATAATGTTATAGTTGTGGGTAATATTTATGAATTTTTCAAAGTACGCAAGTTATTATATAATATTCGATTGGTGGGGAATATTTATTTTAACGGGGAATATCCGTCTAATGGCACAATCATTGGTGGACCCTACAATGTAATTATCATCGGATTGAGAAAACGACAAAAATACTTTATGAAAATACCATGGAAGTTTTACTGTTAAGCTGTTGAAACACCCGGTGTTAAAAAATGCGATGTCTGGCGTAGTTTCACAAAGTAGTTTACGGTATTGATTATTGATGCTTACGTGAGAAGTCACTCGATTTTGTTCAATTATTATTACGAAGAATTCTTTGCGTAGTATCTTCGTTATTTGATTCAATTATTGTCAATATTTTTATAATCAATAATTGAGATGACAAAGTTATTAATATTATTATTTGCAATATTAACGATGTCTAGAAGTTACATCGAGGAAAGGTTTGGCCACCTAATTAATGGCGCCAATAATGGGGAGAAATCCTTATTGAAAGCCCCTCTTTCACGGGAGCGACGGTCTATTAATATTGTGAATTATAATAATGATGATGAGTTTTGTTTTATTAGTATTATTAATGTAATAAAGCAGAAAAGCTTTTTTATATAAAACAAAATACTTTTATAAAGTTATTCATTTTATTAAACTAATAGTAAAATCTTTTTATATAAAAGCAGAATACTTTTATACGAGTTATCTGTTTTATTAGACAATAATTAGAATATATTATATTTTATTATGCATAGTATTTGCATAGTGCTCGCATAGTGTTTGCATAGTAAAATCTTTTTATATAAATAGAATACTTTTATAAAGTTATTCATTTTATTAGATTATAAATAGAATATACTCCCTCCTATTCATATTAAATGTCTTTTTAGAGTGTTTCATTTTATTCTATATAAGTGTTGTTTTGGAATCCCTATGCAATATTGCACTATTTTTTCCTAATTTACCCCTCTATTTAATATGCTTAGTAAATGCAATTCCATGAACCATTGTGGAGAGAGAAATAATTAACTAGGGTTACAAAAGATATTTTGTGTTATTTCTTAATAAGTGTGCTTAACTCTAAAAAGACATTTAATATGAATAGGAGGGAGTATTATATTTTATTGTAAACCAATCTGGACCGTCCGTTTAAAGTAAATCAATCTGGACAGTTCATGAATTAGTTACTATGCAGTCCATTCTTCTATAAATAGAAGCTCATTCCTTCATTATTTCTTACGAATTCACTGAAACTCTAGAGAGAGAAACTATAGAGAGAGTTCTTCTTTTATAATCTTGAGCGTATTTCTTTAGAATTTAAGAAAGCTTTGAGCGTAGTACAAGTTTTCTTTGAGTATATCCTCGCCCTACCAGTCAAAATACTCTTCTTTACGGTAAGGGATACTATTTGTTGTACTCGTTTGGGGTATTCCTTCTTTCTTATTGGTGAAATTCTTTTGTTATTTCATTCTTTATTATTCTGTTGGAATAACCTGTATACGCGATGTAAGACCCCAACTTTTTAATGAATAAAATCAAATTTCCTTTATTTATTATTGTGAATAATAAGGTATTAATTTGATATAATACTTTGGTTATGGGTGAAATGTGCAAATTTTCAAAATAAGCAAGTGGTTATAAAATATTCATTGTTGTCGGAGAATATTCGTTTGGTCGTGGAATATTTTTTCTGTTGGGGAATATTCGTACGACGGCGCAACCATTTATGGGCCCATAGCGGATAACTATCGGATGAAGAAAATGACAAGTTTGGGTTGTTATAAATAACGACGTAATTGTTACCGTTAACACTGTTGGATTACCTGGTGGTTAAAATACGATGTACGTGTGGTTAGTTAAGATAGCATTACGATTTTGCTGATATTTTGAATTATTGATTATTACGTAAGAAGGCACTACTCAATAATTGTTACAGTAATTACTGTTCAATATTTTATTTTATTGGTTCAATAATTGCTGCGTTGATATTTTATATTATTGTTGTTTCAATAATCGTCACTACACAGTATTTCCCATTATCAGATCAATAATTCATATTGCGTGCCATTAGAGGTTTGGTCACCTAATTGCGTGCCAGTAAGGAGAAATCCTTATCGGAAAGCCCCCTCTTTCCTGCGAACAGCCTGGTTGTCATAAATGTGATTTTGTAATATTATTTGTGAATAATTAATTATTGATTCATATGATAAGAAAATATTTATTTGATGTGGATATAAATGATGGATTTATTTATGTGGTTATAAATGAAGGAGTTAATGTTGAGGTGTTTTATCAGTATTTTGTCGGATTGGAGGTATTAAAAGATTAAATCAGTGTTCTTACAGCTTTATTGTGTGAGTTATTATTTTTAATCCGACCGCTGGATCGTTGTGATTTTTGGATATGTTATACTTATATAAGTTGAGTATATGTCCACAAATTTTGAACCGTTAAAAATGAGCGTATGATTTGTTATGAATTTTAAGAGGTGACTGATTCGGAAATTAGGTTTATAAATAATTTTGGTGGAAAATTCTAGAATTGAGTGGACCCCACTTGTGGTTGGTGAAGAAATATGCTGAATTTTTATTCAAATGTGGTGGGTGGGAATAGTAGCAGGTAAAGCCATCAGGTTGCAGGTCAAGTATGCTTCGGCGTGCTAACATTTTCCTATAAATAGAGGGCTAAGTTAGAATTGAAAATCACACCAGAAACAAGTTTTTTCTCTTTCTCTCTCTATATTATCGAGCGTATTCTTGTGAGTATTTTGATACTTTGAGTGTTGCTATACGGTGCAAGTTCCTTCAGCACTATATCCAGTATTCTAGTCAGAAGTACGATATTTTTGAGGTAAAGGATGTTATTTTCTTCATATATGATATTACTTCTTCAATATCATTATGCCGAAGTATTGATCTGAACTTTTTATCAAATTTGGAACTTTTTGTGTTGGGGTTACTATTCACGTATACGGCACTATTCACCGAAAAATGAAATTTTCTCCTTTTAGTCCAAGATGTCTATTATGGGTATTATCTTTGATTGTATCTATGTTTTGATCTTTATTCTTGAATTTTGCTTCAAAATTGGTTATTATGGAGTATTATTGATCTTGGATAAACTGTAATACGAATCTCTAATATTTGTTATGTTATTTCACTGGATTCGTTTTTTTAAGATATTTTTCATCTTCCTCAGTCCTAAATGATGATATTACTGAATATCTTTGGCCTGTAGTGCAAAGATGAATGATTACTTAATGAATATCTTTGGCCGGTAGTGCAAAGATGAATGATTACCTGATGAATATCTTTGGCCCGTAGTGCAAAGATGAATATTTGATTAAAGATGTGTATTGATTGATGTTACAGAGATAAAATATTGATGATGGACTTTTACATTCATAGATGATAGTAGATTTTATTTTCTACTTGACTCTTCTAATGAATTATTGTTTTCGCTGCAGTTGTTGATCTAAAACTTGTTGTCTATTATATTCTATCAGATTTTTCCTGTTGAAGACTAATGATAATTTGTTGTATATTATCTTAGTCATAATATTTTTTACTGGGCTAGTTGAGCTCACCCTTTTCCTTTTTGTTCCATTTTTCTTCTCAGGAGGTGAGAACATAGCAGGATCTAGTCGGGGTATGGAATGATGGTTCTAGAAAGATGTTTTAGCAGTCCTCACTATTTCTATAAAATAGTGTATGAATAATTGTAATGAGGACTTATTTGAGTGTGGATATTGTCTAGAAGACAATATTTGTATTTAAACTCACAGTATGTGTTGTCGTATTTTGCACGACAATTGTATTATTGAAGTTATAGTTTGCATTCTGTACCATGTATTTGGCGACTCAGAATGGGTGTTGCATACCTATTTTGGGGGCGTCACAGTTGGTATCAAAGCTTAGGGATATGATCCTTGGCTAAGATGTGAAACTAGAACTAGGAGGGGAGAGATGGGAAATTCCTTCGCTAGTATGACCTACTTAAGTTTGTTTGTTATTTATTTTGTCGGTCAGAGTATAGGGATAATATGTGACATGTCAATTAACCTTTGTTTTGTTACAGTGTTTGAAAATGACATCTAAAAATGTTGTGATAAGAAATGAAGCATATGAGACCGTTGAGTCACCAACAATCAATACCCAGGATAATGTGCATCAGGATGGCAATAATCCTCAGGTGAACAACGACAAACCAAAAATGATTTAACGATGAATACGTTTAGGAGTTTTTTAGAATTCATGCAACACCAAACGAGAGAGACTCCTGTTCATAATGTAGTTGGAAACAATGGCAACCCACGGTTGTTCACCGCTAAGCAGTTCAAGGAGCTGGGACCATCAAAATTTTTGGGAAAGCCAGAACCACTTATGGCAGAGACGTGGATAAAGTAGATCACCAAGATATTTGATGTCTTGGGATATTCCGAGGAGCAAAAGGTTCCCTTTGCCACCTTTATGTTGCGAGAAGAGGCAGATTACTGGTGGGAATCGGTAAAGCGTACTCAACCTGCCGCACTGAAGATGTCTTGGGAGAAGTTCCAAGAATTGTTCAACGACAAGTATTTTCCCGAAAGTATTCGTCACATGAAGGAGGTAGAGTTCATCAAGCTGGAGCAAAACAATATGAATGTGTCGCAGTACGAAGCTAAGTTTGCCGAGTTGTCCCGATTTGCATCCCATTTGGTTGATAATGAGGAGAGAATGACGCGAATGTTTCTGCGAGGTTTGAAACCCGAAATACGTCAATACCTCATTTCTCACAAACTTTGTTTATATTCAGATGTAGTGAATAGGGCTCAGTTATTGGAGCGCGATAATGAGCCAGCCCAACCGAAGGATAACGAGCAACAACACGATAATAATCGTACCGGTGGCAACGGTCATCGGAACAATGATAACCATCGTGGAGGAAATTATCATGCCAGAAATGGTAACCACTTCGGTGGTAATCATGGCCAAGATAATAGAAGAAATGATTCAAGTGGAAATTTCAAGAAGAGAAGATTTAACGATGACGGGAAGACGTCGGCAACAACACCAACAACAGCAACAAATTCTAGGGGAGGAGAACGACCGCCAGTTAGATGCTACAGATGCGAGAGGAGGGACATATAAGTCTAAACTGTTCACAGATTTCTAAGAAATGTTTTAGTTGTGGAAAAGACGGTCACATAGCTCAATTTTGTCCTGTAGCAAAATCAAGTCTAGTTGGGACGGTGGCACCAAAGAAGGATATGGACAAAACGAAGTCGGTGGTTTCAGGAAGAGCATTTTTCGTGACTTCTCAAAAAGCGAGTGACCTGAACGAAGTTAGTACGGGTTAGTTAATTATAAATTTTTGCGAAGTCTATACCTTATTAGATACCGGTTCTACCCATTCATTTATCTCTCTTGCTTGCGCTCAACGTTTAAATCTGACTCCGAAGAAGTTAGATTTTGACTTATTGGTTGAAACTCCTTTAGGAGAAACCTTCATTACATGTGCTATCCAAGTCTTGGATGAGAGTCACAGTTTTGAATGATATTTCTATTGTTAATAAATTTCTTGACGTATTCTTAAAGACTTCTTAGCCTACCCTAGAGCGTGAAATCGAATTTTGTATTGACCCCAATACAAAACCCATTTCTTAAACCCTAAAATATTTTCTTCACCCAAAACGAACGTAACATGCGCCAAAGACGTTGGCTCGAGCTGTTGAAGATTACGATTATACCATTCAATACCATCGTGGGAAAAACGAACGTGGTAGCTGACGGGTTGAACAGGAGATGGTATGCATTTACAAGTGCGAATATACGAACCTACGTGAAGATTGTAAATATACGATTAGAACCGACGATAAAGTTAAAGTTGCTCAAGCTAGCTATAGACAAGTCGATGAATACGAAGAAGAAGGTGCAAGAATGCGTTATTCTAGAAGTAAGAGTCGATGAAGAAGAAAGCTCAAGCCTTCGATTTAGTTGAAATCCTCGATCGAGTAGGAAGCTGGGCTATACTCGCTTGCCTTAACGCTAAGTATGTCGCGTGTTCATAACATTTTTCATGTATCGATGTTACGTAAATATGTGGACGACCCAAATCATATTATTGTGTTAGAACCAGACGAGATAGCCGAAGATTTAACGTACGAGGAGGTACCTGTTAAGATCTTGGATAGGAAAGAGCATGTCCTACGAGCGAAGATTATACCACAAGTTAAGGTTTTGTGGAGAAACCATGCTATTGAAGAAATGACCTGGGAGTTAGAATCAAAAATAAAAGTGAGGTATCCTCACCTTTTCGAAATACCAGGTACGTACGTCAATTTTGAGGACGAAATTTCATAAGGAGGGGAGGTTGTAAGACCCCAACTTTTTAATGAATAAAATCAAATTTCCTTTATTTATTATTGTGAATAATAAGGTATTAATTTGATATAATACTTTGGTTATGGGTGAAATGTGCAAATTTTCAAAATAAGCAAGTGGTTATAAAATATTCATTGTTGTCGGAGAATATTCGTTTGGTCGTGGAATATTTTTTTTGTTGGAGAATATTCGTACGATGGCGCAACCATTTGTGGGCCCATAGCAGATAACTGTCGGATGAAGAAAATGACAAGTTTGGGTTGTTATAAATAACGGCATAATTGTTACCGTTAACACTGTTGGATTACCTAGTGGTTAAAATACAGTAATACGCGTGGTTGCACAGTAGCACACAGTTTTGCATAGTATTTTTGAATTATTGATTCTTACGTAAGAAGGAACTACTCAATAATTATTACAGTAATTACTGTTCAATATTTTATTTTATTGGTTCAATAATTCTTTGCATTGATATTTTATATTATTGTTGTTTCAATAAATCGTCGCATTTTGATTTCCCATTATCGATCAATAATTCATATTATTTGAATAATATTATTAGATAGCATTATTGGGAATGTCTAGAAAGTTCTGTCAAGGAGAGGTTTGGTCACCTAATTGCGTGCCAGTAAGGAGAAATCCTTATCGGAAAGCCCCCCTCTTTCACGGGAATGAATTGGTTGTCATAAATGTGATTCTGTAATATTATTTGTGAATAATTAATTATTGATTCATATGATAAGGAAATATTTATTTGATGTGGATATAAATGATGGATTTATTTATGTGGTTATAAATGAAGGAGTTAATGTTGACGTGTTTTATCAGTATTTTGTCGAATTGGAGGTATTAAAAGATCAAATCAGTGTTCTTACAGCTTTATTGTGTGAGTTATAATTTTTAATCAAGCCATTTGGATCGTTTGTGATTTTTGGATATGTTATACATATATAAGTTGAGTATATGTCCAGAAATTTTGAACCGTTAAAAATGAGTGTATGATTTGTTATGAATTTTAAGAGGTGACTGATTCAAAAATTAGGTTTATAAATGATTTTGGTGGAAAATTCTAGAATTGAGTGGACCCCACTTGTGGTTGGTGAAGAAATGTGGTGGGTGGGAATAGTAGCAGGTAAAGCCATCAGGTTGCTGGTCAAGTCTGCTTCGGCATGCTAAAATTTTCCTATAAATAGAGGGCTAAGTTAGAATTGAAAATCACACCAGAAACAAGTTTTCTCTCTTTCTCTCTCTATATTATCGAGCGTATTCTTGTGAGTATTTTGATACTTTGAGTGTTGCTATACGGTGCAAGTTCCTTTAGCACTATATCCAGTATTCCAGTCAGAAGTATGAATTTTTTGAGTTGAGGGATGTTATTTTCTTCATATATGATATTACTTCTTCAATATCATTATGCCGAAGTATTGATCTGAACTTTTTATCAAATTTGAAACTTTTTGTGTTGGGGTTACTATTCACGTATACGGCACTATTCACGAATACGGCACTAGTCACTGAAAAATGAATTTTTCTCCTTTTAGTCCAAGATGTCTATTATGGGTACTATCTTTAATTGTATCCATGTTTTGATCTTTATTCTTGAATTTTGCTTCAAAATTGGTTATTATGGAGTATTATTGATCTTGGATAAAGCATGTCTGAATCTCTAATATTTGTTATTTTGTTTCCTTTGGATTCGTTTTTTTTAAGATATTTTTCATCATCCTCAGTCCTAAATGATGATATTACTGAATATCTTTGGCCTGTAGTGCAAAGATGAATGATTACCTAATGAATATCTTTGGCACTGTAGTGTAAAGATGAATGATTACTGATGAATATCTTTGGCCCGTAGTGCAAAGATGAACAGGTGTTGAGATGAACATGACCAACTGGTGATACAAATGAATATCTTTGGCCTGTAGTGCAAAGATGAATATTTGATTAAAGATGTGCATTGATTGATGTTACAGGGATAAAATATTGATGATGGACTTTTACATTCATAGATGATAGTAGATTTTATTTTCTACTTGACTCTTCTAATGAATTGTTGTTTCCGCTGTAGTTGTTGATCTAAAACTTGTTGTCTATTATATTCTATCAGATTTTTCCTGTTGAAGACTAATGATAATTTGTTGTATATTATCTTAGTCATAATATTTTTTACTAGGCTAGTTGAGCTCACCCTTTTCCTTTTTGTTCCATTTTTCTTTTCGGGAGGTGAGAACATATGCGAGGATCTAGTCTGGGTATGGAGTGATGGTTCTAGAAAGATGTTTTAGCGATCGTCACTATTTTACGTAAAATAGTGTATGAATAATTGTAATGAGGACTTATTTGAGTGTGGATATTGTCTAGAAGACAATATTTGTATTTAAACTCACAGTATGTGTTGTCGTATTTTGCACGACAATTGTATTATTGAAGTTGTAGTTTGCTTTCTGTACCATGTATTTGGCGACTCAGAATGGGTGTTGCATACCTATTTTGGGGGCATCACACGCGGGATACCCTATACTTGGTGAAATTCTTCTGTTATTCCATTATTTATTATTCTGTTGGAACATCCTGTCTGTGCGTTTACGCATGACCTAGTTCCGTTGTTTATTATTCTGTTGGAACATCCTGTCGATGCATTTACGCATGACCTGGTTCCATTATTTATTATTTTGTTGGAATATCCTGTCGGTGCGTTTACGCATGACCTAGTTCCATTATTTATTATTACATTGGAATATATCACAGCCGATGCGTTACGCGTGACACGGTTCCATTATTTATTATTACATTGCTGAATAACTTTCATGCATGCGGTCTATCGCATGCCACGGTGATTTCTTTTGTTATTCCATTCTTTATTATACTCGGTTGGTTAAAGTTTTGACTTTATATACCATGAAATTAGTGGAATATCCTTGATATTTGTGCTTCATCAAAGATCTTTTCATGGAAATATTCTTACGAGCATTCTTGAGTGTTACTCTACAAAGAAGTATCATGTTGACAATTTGGACATTATTAGTTCCTGGATAAATTAATTCTTGAACTTGTTTTATTGAATTCTTATATCATTGTCATCATCCTCATGTTTATATTATGTTGAAAGTCATCTGTGGCCTGTAGTGCATAGATGGACTTGGTATGATTATGACCAGGAATTATTCGGTGTAATCATGACCGTAATGTTGCAAATGATGTGGAAAAAGTCCTCATTGACCCGTAGTGCATTGATGGACAGTTGTTGGCATGATCATGACCATTGATGAATACACGATTATCCTTGGCTGTGGTGCATGGATAATTTGTGGTTGTGATACTAATGAATATCATTGGCCGTAGTGCAGGGATGATGTGGATTATTTATTAAGCTGAGTCTCAGTGATAAAAGTCATGAAAAATCTTTTAAATCATAGAAGATAGTAGATTTATTCTCTACTTGACTCTTCTAATGGATTGCTTGTTCCGCTGCAGTTAAACTTGATGTTTGTTATATTTTATCATTTTAACACTGTTGAAGGCTAATGATAATTTATTCTGCATTATCTTAGTCATAATATTTCTTACTGGGCTAGTTGAGCTCACCCTTTTGTTTTCATTGTTCTCTTCAGGAAATGAGAACGTAGCAGGGACTAGTCGGGGAACAGAGTGATGGTCCAGATAATAACATTAGTAGTCCTCACTATTCTATGAAATAATGAGATAATAAATGTAATAAGGACCCCATTGAGTTTGTATATTGTCTAGATGACAATATTTGTATTAAAACTCACAGCATATATTTAGTCCTATTTTACACGACTGTTGTATAATTAAGTTGTATTTGAATTTTGTACCATGTATTTGGCGACTCAGAATAGGTGATGTATACCGATTTTGGGGGCGTCACAGTACGCATAACAGCAGTACATCAACCCTGGCCAAACGCCAATGATCCTCCAGTGCGGTAAAATCCCCAGAATGTCGTGAATAGCTATCCTCAGAGCCAAATCTGTCATACAGAAAATGCTGGGATATCACGTGGCCAGATGTCATCTCATCCTATACCACTCTGCGCCGCAATCCAGTGAGAGTCATGAATCGTCTACTCATGTCTCCCAAAGCCATATGCATGCAAGGTCTGTCCAACGGCAACATCGTCAATCGTGCATACTCCTCTAGAGTAGGAGTCAACTCATGGGTCCCAAATCGAAAAACCTGCCTATCTGATACCCAATGCTCTAGCATCCCATCCACAAACCCCGGGAACACGAAACATCAATAATGTCATGGTATCTGTCGCTTTAAATGATCTCTGATCACCCACATGCGGTGGCGACATGCTATCATACCACGATCGATACCCAATGCCACCAATGATGGTGGGGTATGATCTATCTGACTAAGCGTCGAAGAAGACATACATGACGGGTGCGTGTCATAAGACCATCCAGGTCAATCTTTGAATATCTCTGGACATACATACATATGCATAACATGATACATGCATAGCAGATAATGGATGGCAATATGATATAGGGAATAAAAAACTGTGCATATATTCCTAAGTATATCATCATCTAATACATCATCTCTGTACAGCTACAAATATAGGGAAATAGGGACAGACGCCCTACTACTAACAGAGGCCTATCAAAAGATATAGCCAGAATGGGGCACAGCCACCCAATATCTAACAGAGGCCTATCAAAAGATATAATGCGAATACATATTAGAAGAAGACAATGGTGTCGATATCCACATCATCAATCCTATCCACCTGATGTAACTCCTCCCGAGTCACTGGATCTCTATCAATAGGGATGTCAGGCCTATATAAAGGAGGATCTGCACCGACAAAACCAAATGGGTCATCTGAGGGGCGGTACCGAAATGGAAGGATGAAATGAAGTCGCCTCACGGATCTCGCCCAAAAATGCCGGATAAATATGTGTACTGGTCCAATTGCGGGTCAAACTATCAATCAGTGTCATATGAGTCGGATCTCCGACACAAGCTATCCAATCCGTCATCATCATGAGATCCCGGAACCATATCCCCATAAAGCGTGTGGCGCAGGATGGGCTCCGATAATACGAGGAACCACCATTTGAACGCGTTTCACGAGTGCAAGGACCCTCTGATAATGTAAAGCCGTCAAACCCCAACAATGGGATATCAGGGATGGGTGACTGCGATACAGGCCAATGACGCCTGATAGGAGGCCAGGTCGGCATACGAATCTCCCCTGTGGTGCTCCTAATAGCACGCTCTCCTAAATAGAGCTCCCAACCTCCATCTATGAAGAGAGGAACTCTCCTGGTGGAAATCACGTACTCGACTCTAGTCGGGTATCCATCCTCAAAGCCAATGGTCAAGTGTTCCCCTAAATAGGGAATACATGTAATGGTATCAGTTGTCAACAACTCATTTGCATCTTTGCGCCAATGAGTGAAACCCTCATTACAAGGACCTCCAAGAAATGGAATGATGCCATCATCGTCCTCGTGGATAGGTATCTAAACCTAACACACTTACAGGACGCAAGCATTGGAGCCTCTCATAGGCCCAAAACTGCCAACACAATGGCAAAACATCTGCGATTAGTAAACACTCTTAACCTATAAATGGGAAATGACAAGAGAAATACTCACTAGCAGAAATGGGTAGAAGCCTAACCAAGCCTCGGTCAAACCACATGCAGTAGACACGCATGCCCGGAGGAAATAGGCAAAGGTGTAGGAACCCCAATCATACTCTCCAATATGGTCCACATGACGCGTGGCACTGATCAAAGCGAAAGACACCATAAAAGAGTTATCTGCTATGAAGCAGCCTCTAATGATCATCAGGAACAATCACCACAGAATGTGATCCCTAATTCTGACATCATCAGGCATGGGCTCACTCAAAAGCCTGCTCATAGCATCTACGCTCAAAGGATCTGAACGGACAGTCCTGCCCTTGAGCGCCTCCGCCAGAACTCCTAACAAGGATCTGACGACAGTAGGGGTAATATTCACCATGCAAGGCACTGGCTCCCCTCCAAACTCCATACCTATGATAAATCACCAATCCATTGGCATCATCATTACCTCGTAATCCAGCAGATGGAGTGACTAAGTCTGATGAAACCATCGCTCAGACAATGCACTGAGGTAACCCCAGGGACAATGACGGGGAAGGATGGAGAAGAATGCCATGAATCCCCAATCATGAACTACCGCTCTATAGTCAGGATGAAGCGTCTGGTACATAGAGTGAATGTTGAACCAGTTCCCTCGAGGCTGTGTAAAACCCGGAACCTGCATGAAATGCAGATCAACATCAAAACCCTTTGCTCCTCATCAATAAGAAATAAGGAAGATCAATATCTAATGTCATACCTCATTAGCATGCAAATACATCGAGGGATGTCTGCTCAAATCACCCAACAGCTCTGGGTTTGCCACCTGAATACTCGGGAGCTCCCTACGAGGAACATGTGCAGCAGGAGCGGGATCCTCAATCGGAATATCCTCCTCCACATCCTCAACGTCTGGCACGTCTGCCCGGACTGGACGAATCACGGCCTCCACCAATCGATGAGGCTATTTGACAGAATGGGGTCGATGCACTTTAGAAGCCCTCCTCCGCATACTAGAAGTGGTCCTACGGGAACTGCTCGGCTGAACCGGATCCATAATATCTGGACAACAAGTCTCCAAATCATCTCAGAAAGGGTGTGGTATTTCCTTACCTAGAGCTTTCTAGAATGCATTTTATGACTATATGCATGCATGCATTTACTTTAACATACAAATAGAGTTAAAATGCATGACTACCCAATGCCTACATTTGGAAATTTTTTGCCATAGTCCCCTTTGAAAATAAGACTGTCCACATGCACATAGGCATGTCTAGGTGGCCATTCAGTAGCACACCTGCCCCAAAGTCATATACATAATATATGCATTAAAAATCAAAATCATCCATGCATAAGGTTAACCTCAATATCAGGAGTAATTTGCCTTTCTACCTTTTTCTCATTGGACCTCAAATAGGACAAAAAATAGCAAAAAAAAGGTGCCAATTTGACTGTCTCAAAAGTCAAATTTTTTCACATCATTATTTTCAGCATGGTTTAATACTAACATTTACTATGTTGAATATTTTTTATCAAGTCATTTGTGCATACATAATCACTACTATGTGTTTAGATGCATTTCATGCGATAACTCAAAATCCAACGAATAAAAACTGGGAAAAATACATGCATACGTTACCAGGATAGTGTAGAACACTTGTACGGTGACAGAATTGGCAGAAAATAGCCTGAACTCAGCAGATCTGAATGAGGCTCACGGATTTCTCTTCGCGAAGCAAGTTGAAAATGACTTGTGAGACCAACCTACTGGATTATATCATCCACGGTTGGTCGCAGGCTCATCTACGGCTGCAGTAGGTGTACCTACGACACCCCTATGTGAGCCCCACCCCTCCGGCCCTGTCCAGTTTGAGTTACAAAGGAGTTCTTGCGGGCTAAAAAGGTCAAATCGGGAATAAAAATGCCACGCAATTAAGCAAAACAGCATACAATCCTGGTCTTCTCAGATGAAACTTTGAGTCTGTACATTGCTCATTGGTAGTCACCCAAACACGAGGTATACCCTACCAATGATCTCATTTGTCACAAATCACATCTGGCAATACCTTGTATAGGTCCGATGCCGCCAACTCCGGGTCATTACTCTTAAAGATCAACGTGAGTCCCCGACGTGGGTTACAACGTGAGTCCCCGACGGGGGTTACAACATAGATCCCCGACGGGGGTTACAACGTGAAGCCCCGGTAGGGGATTACAATGCGAATTCAAGCCGTTGACACACATATCAACGAAGGTCAAGCAGCCTTGACGTTATCTCAGCCGATAGCGATTAAACCTATCAGAGCTCTAGAGCTATTCAAGGATTTCATGCTTGATTACTCATATTCCCCAGCGGATCCCAAGCGGGGGTCATAACACAACGTTCCGTTGATGCACACGTCAGTGGAGGTCAAGCAACCTTGACAATATACCCACAGAGTATCAGTCGTTGATTCACCGTCGGCAAAAGGTCAAGCGACCTTGACGGAATATATCCATGTGGTTTTGTTGGTTGATTCATATGTCGGTGAAGTACACGACAACGAAGGTCAGGCATCCCTGACAGCATTTGATGTTGGTAGAAAATCCAACAGAATCTTGACATGTCCTAGCTATACCAACCAGAAAAGGACAATGTTATCAAGGAGGATTGATGATGGAATATGTTATACACATCCTCAAACAGATTAAGCTTTATCCCCACAGATCTCTTACATATAAGAGGTACATCTTCAGGATCAAGTCGTATCAAGGACATAGGAATTTGGTGATAACTCCAACATCAACATCCTAACAGATTCGGATTACACATCAAATCTGGTCGTCATTGCCAATCCCCAGTTGAAGCAACAGGGAGCCAACAATTATCCTCAGCATGTTGGGCTACAACCCCGTACACATGCATCATACATTTGCATCATGTTGCTACATATAGTACCATGTTTGTCTTGTTGTGTTTCAAGTGTCTAGGATTCTTTATCCTACCCATGCATCGCCATGCATGAGTATGATAAAGAGGGCATCATGAGACACTCAAAATTTTCATCTTCTCATCACTAACATTGCAGGAGAGGCGATTCATCTTTAAAGAGGAACCACGGAAGGCGGTTTATATCCGTTAGGATACTCTACAGGAAGCTTCGGCGTCAACCCTAGAACACACACTGGGAGTAACAATTCCAACCTCGGACAACCCTGAGGCGTGCAGATCCAATAGCAGAACACACACCGGAGAAGACCGATTAATCTCGGAGATAACCCCGAGGTATCCAATCTCAGTCCCAATCACAGGAATAGCCACCAACCTTGGTGATAACCCCAAGAAATACAGTTTCAGTGATAACCCTGGAAATGCTTGTTTCAAATGCGACCAGCTTCAATCTCGGCGCTCACAATGAGATACGCTGTACCTTCAATAAATGTAGTAGTCCAATCTCAGCGACGCTTTGAGCAACGTCTACTTTATTAGCCAAAACCGGCGATAACACCGGTGAGGGGCAACATCGTCATCTCGCCAACACGATGCCATGCCATGTCGTCTCAATATTTCAGACATACATCTATACACAACGATGTCCCACAAGAGCCAAGGAAAACCAATCCCGAGTGACTATTGTCCGGGGTAACGGATGGAATTTGAAGCTTGAAGACCGGAGGGCATCGTCCCATCTTCAATGACTTCGTACAAACTCTAATCCTATGCCATTATACAACTCTCGATAACGGCGGTCCGAAATAGGTCCTGTATACCTCAATCGGATGCCTGGATTGTACTTCTGAAAGTTCGAGCGGATATTACGATTGCTAGAGTGCACACGTCTTACAAGACGACGACGAGAAACCGGGCCCCACGGGTTGCCTTTGTACACTGCTGGCTCGGCCAGGTAGGTACACATCTGACTCCATCCTCTATAAATAGAGGGCTTGGGGTGGCCATTTTGCAAGAGAAAATGGCGAGAAAGTCCTGCCCAATTTGCTCTGCATTCGCCCCATATAGTGTACTTTCTCATTTTAAACACCTGTGAGCTCATATATAGCTTCTTTTGTACCTGCAAAAGCCAGTGTTTACCTACTTTAAAGATATAGAAGTCTTCTTTGGCAGTCAACTGTAAGCCTTCTCACACACTTTAAAGCCTTTATCTTCATCTCTACACACACCCTTCTTCACGTTGAGAGTGATGTTGCGCGCATTTGCCCGGACTTCGGTCTGTGGTTTTATTTCAGCTTTTATATATATAGATATATATATTATATATATATCTGGACTAACATTATCGAGTTATGCCTCGATTGAGCCTAGACTTCGGTCTAGAGCATTTATTTGCTTATATATATATATATATTTTATATATATGAGCGTAATGTCGAACTTTGTTCGATGAGCCTGAACTTCGGTTTGGTGCGTTTTTGCTTTATATATATATATATATATATATATATATATATATATATATATATATATATATATATATATATATATATATATATAAGCGTATATGTAATACTACATTCGATGAGCCTAGATTTTACATCCAGTGCGTTTACTCGCTTTTATATATATATATATATATATATATATATATATATATATATATATATATATATATGAAGCGTAGTCAAACTACATTACGATGAGCACGGATTTTACATCCGATCGTTTATCGCTTTTTATATATATATATATATTATATATATATATATATATATATATATATATATATATATATATATATATATATTAAATCCACACAGAGTTTACTTACGTGGTGGTTGATCGCTTTCTGACTTTGTTTACGTTTCGTCTCGCCTGGAGTTTACTTCGTGGCGAGTTGATCGTTTTCTGACTTTATTTACATTGTGTCCTTTTGAGTTCCTTAGCGATGGTTGATCATATTTATAACTTTATTTACGTTTTGTCCCGTCTGGAGTTTCCTCCATGGCGGTTGATAGCTTTTACAACTTTATTTACATTTCGATCCCCATGGAGGTGCTTCGTGGTTGGTGATCATGCCTCGTATATATATTTTCTGACTTTTATATATATATACCTGCTTATTGCTTTCATAAAAATTGCGGTATCATGTGCGCCTAGGAATCATGTGATCACAGATTCATCCCATTGGATCTAGATTCGGTTCCCGTGATGGACATTTTCAGCTGTAAGCAGCTTGTAAATTATTCTACGGTGTCTGAATTTCCTCAGATGGTTTCCATACTTGTGAGGAAGTCGACATTCTTTTGTACATTATTTTCGTATAGTTGCCTCGCATTTGTAAAATAAAATCAATCAAGCCGAACACTTAATAAAATGGGAGTGTAAAAGGTCTTAATTACTATTGAGCATCAGGGTTTGAAAAACCTCTTTTATTAAACATCACTGCCATATCTTGCTTAAAACTGAATTTTTACATAAATTCAAACCCTTTGTATATAGGTACGAACGAGGCCTCGCACTACTTCCAAATAACAGCACATTGATCCACACACACACACATTCAAAAGAGGCGGTCACCGTGATAACACGGATGTCGGGGGGTGCCTAGAACCTTCCCTCCGCATAACCAAGTCCCCGGACCCTAATGAATCTCGGTTTCACCGACCCGTTTAGTAGTGTCACATCACTGGGTCAATGT
This sequence comes from Panax quinquefolius, assembly GCA_020205615.1. Lineage (NCBI taxonomy): Eukaryota > Viridiplantae > Streptophyta > Magnoliopsida > Apiales > Araliaceae > Panax > Panax quinquefolius. The sequence goes on from CM035166.1 coordinate 86,734,731, forward strand.
GCAAACCTTTTCTCGGTTGTGTTGGTACAACCATTTAAAAAACCAACTGGCGACTCTTAATAGTCCATCGTCGACATTATACATGTCAGACCTTTTTCACTTGTTTTTTCAAACAAATCTCACCTAAAATGAGAACACCAAAGAACAAGTAACGGAAAGGGACATCTAAAAATCCCGACGACACTGATAATCTAACAAAAACGAGTATAACAAGTGATCAGCGTAAAGTACCCTACGTTATGTATATCGTTTAATCGTACTCAAGTGCGCACGTTGGTCTCCCGATAAATATAGTTTCCCCTTCAAAGAAGGTTGTTCATCTCAGTCAATACAAGATTTTGCACCAATCAATTGGCTTGGATCGCTTTCAAATTATGATTTAGTTCTAGCCGAATCAATTGGCGTAGACCTCTCTATAAATGTATATACAAACAATTATAAGTTCAATACTAGAAATGAAAGTTCAAGAAGATAAATAACTCTATTCTAACTATGAAGTATTATGCCATAAGATAAGAATCAAAAGGATTAGATACTTGTACAATAACCAAAGTTGTGTAAGTTAGAAAACTTGCATCATCATAGATTCCTTGCATAAAGTAAATGCATAGGTTAAGATACCTGCTCAATATAAAATAGAGTTCAGATACTTGCCTTAAGCGTAGTTTACCAAAGTATAGCTTAATACCACTCCAATGAACTATAATATCCTATTTATGTATAACCACATTAGTTATACAAGTTCAATATGTACACTTACTATCTTAATTTGCTACGATACACAAGTGTAATTCATCGATACTAAACATATATTGTTAGTTTTCTTTTAGTCGTATGATCTCATATGTATGACATCACATAACACAAAAAATCAGTTTCTAATACACTATGACATTAAAGAACATAGTTGTAATCACATTTTGAGTTAAAGTTATAAACACATATATCCAACATAGGATCCTATCATTAGCATGCTTCTTGACACATTGGATAATGTACTGGTCATGTATTACAGGTTAAGGTAACAATATAGGCATGCATCAACCCTCAAATTACCAACAGAAAACAGACTTCACTGCAGGGTGGCGCGGCCGTGCTGGATTTTGTGACAACCCGAGAATTTATAGAAATAATAAAATCTTAATTGATTAAATAAAGGTTCAATAATAAGACCTATATTGGAAAATAGAGTATGAATTTAAAATTTTTGTTAAGAACATGTTTGTGCTTGTAGTATTACATCAATACTACATAGCTATTGCAATTACTAGCTCATAAACATTAAGATCAAAGAATTATGGATGGTCAATGTGACGCCCCCAAAATTAGGTATACATCACCCATTCTGAGTCACCAGATACATGGTACAAAATTTAAATACAACTTCATTTATACAATCTGTTGAAAATTTGTTGTATAGAATCACGACCACGATTAAGCTGTGAGTTTTAATACAAATGTATGTAACTCTCATGGTGCCTCGACCACAACCTTACAATGGTACTTTACATAAAAGTATAGTCAAAGACTGTTTTAGAAACTAAAATCTTTGGGAAGTGCTTAAGGAAACCTTTGTACATGGGAGGCCATGCGTCTAGGTTATAATAGATATCATATGGCCACAAAATTATCATTGGTTGACCCAATAGACCCCAAAGAAAAATGAGAAGATTACTATCATCTTCTTTCCAATGGTGAGTCTTCTCTTGACATATAACTATCTCCACTGTCTCCAAATGAATATTATATTTTAAATCAACTCCAAGATCATATAGGTAGTGCAGTAAATATACTCAAAGAAGTGGATGCAACAAACCCTATCTTATGATAACATAAGGTTGTATGTCATTAGACATCTTGCATGATAGTGACAAAACACCCTTCCAAAGTTGGGTTCACCTCACCCTATTTGATTCACCAAATATAACTACTAAATGTTATATAGAATACAACACACTTTTCTATCTTTGTTTAAGGAGAACCTCCATGCCTAGAGACCAATCGTTCTATTCCCTGTTATCCCCGCTCGACCCAAGAACACTCTTATTACACGAAAGGAATTGTGAAAGCGAAAGGGTGAGCACAACTAGCCCAAAGAAGGAATATCATGACTAAAGATAATTAAATTATCAATAGCTTTCATCAATAATAAATCAGAGATTTAAAACATATGGTAGATGATAAAACTTTTCAACCATAGTTGCAGCGAACGGAGCAATCCATTAGAAGAGTCAAATAGACCATAAGGTCTATTATCTTCTCTATGTTAAAAGTCCACCAATAATGTTTTATCCATGTAAAATAAATCAACAGTTCCTATCCACAATCATATGAATAACTCATAATCATAATTGTGGTTCTAAATTCCTCTTCGCAACTAGGACGAAGATAATTCTCATCACCTATCTTCACCTGAAACATCAAAAATCATGGTTATACCAAATCAGAATTCCTGCTCATAATCATACTAATAAATTCATCTTTGCACTACGGCCAAAGATATTCATTAACAATTCATCTTTGCACTACATGCCAAAGACTGTATTTTAGAAGAGTCAAGTAGAACATGATATCTACTATCTTCTACGCATTTAAAAGTGTATAATAAATATTTTATCATTTGAGACTAAAGCAATAAATAATCCACATCATCGAATCACCCCTGTACTACGGCCAAGGATATTCGTTAATATCACATCCGTGAATTTATATTTCATCACTGAGACTCAGCTCAATAATTAATCCACGTCATCGAATCATCCCTGCACTATAGGCCAAGGATATTCATTAGTTTCACGACCATAAATTATCCATGCACTACGGGCCAAAGATAATCGTGTATTCATCAACGGTTTTGATCATGCCATAAAATAATTCATCTTTGCACCCTTGGCCGAAGAGAATCCATAGCCATAATCATACCAAAAACTGTCCATCAATGCACTACGGGCCAATGAGGACTTTTTCCACATCATTTGTAACATTACGGTCATGATTATACCGAATAATCCCTGGTCATAATCATACCAAGTCCATCTATGCACTACATGCCACAGATGACTTTCAACACAATATAAGCATGAGGATGATGACAATGATATAAGAATCAATCAAATGAGATAAGGGATAAATATTAAACATTTATAATACAATTTATCCATCGTTCAATAATAACCAAATGTTATCAATCACTTAATAATCTCATAATCTAATATCATTAATATTATAACAATATTTTAATCATTTCTTAAACTTATAAACAATTTATTTCAATTGTTTACACTTTATCAAATAATGCATTTAATCATTCAAAATGCCATACTCATAAGATTTCATAATCAATGATCAAATCCTCATCAAAATGCATATACCCTATATAGGATTCTCAAGCCATAAAATCCTATTTTCCAATTATATTACTTCACATAACATATTTAATTCATTTACTCATAACTAGTTCATTTTTATGAAAATACCAAATCGGTCCCAAAAATATTTATTTTACGGGATTTAGCGAGAATATAGTCCCATCTTGAACATATATTTTTCTCGAATTTTAAAATTCATTTACTATTTTTCATATGGATAAAAGCGCGAATATTTAGACATTTATCATAAATTGTACTTTTTTGTCCAAAAATTCGAAATTTATAGGGTATACTCCTGTTATATACATGTACTTCCAATAAAAATTTCACCAATTTTGGAGTTAACCACAAGGAGTTATAAGAGTTTACTTTTAAAATAGTCTTTTCCCATAAAATCCATAACTCTTAATATATACATCCAAAAATCGTCATTTTTGGACACAATTTAAAAAACTCATTAAATTATCATTTCAAATTTTTTCAGAATTTTTAAGGGTCAGAAAAATTATGAATCGCCCTAGCGAAAACCCCTTTAATAAAAATACTATTCGCATGAATACGAAGGATCATTCACCACGCACGTGGTAATCCACATAGGCAGAGTTATTCAACGAGAATAATAAAGAATGGAATAATGTAGGATTCACCATAAATGCGATAGATTTTACTGCAAATAGGTTATTCCCAACGAATAATAAATAATGGAATCAGTCCGTAAAGAAGCGCAGAACGAGGATATTCAAAGAATAATAAATAATGGAACCAGTCCCAAGTAAACACACAGACAAGATATTAAAGCAGAATAATAAATAATGGAACCAGTTAAAAGATAAACATATTGCAGACATGATATTAAGCGGGATAATAAAGAACGAGAATATTAGAAGAATTTCACCGCATGCATGCGGTACTTGGCATAAGCAGTTATTCAACATAATAATAAAGAATGGAATAATGAGAAGAATTTCACCAAGTATAGGGTAGTCCGAGTATACAGGTTATTCCAATGAATAATAAATAATAATAATATCCTTTACGAGTACGACAATTATATCCCTACCTTAAAAAGAAAAGTATTCAGACTAGTAGAGCGGGAATATACTGAAGAAAACATGCACTACGCTCAAAGCTTTCTTAAATTCTAAAGAAATACACTCAAGATTATAGAAGAAGAACTCTCTATAGTTTCTCTCTCTAGAGTTTAAATTGAATTGTAAGAAATAATGAAGGAATGAGCTTCTATTTATAGAAAAATGGGTACTGCATAGTAACTAACTCATGAAGCGGTCCAGATTGATTTACTTTAATCTGATTTGATCCATATTTAAAGCAAAATCTTTTAAATAAAATATAATATATTCTACTTATAATCTAATAAAACGAATAACTTTATAAAAGATTTTACTATACAAAACACTATGCACAATAGAATATAATATATTCTATTTATAGAATAACTTTATAAAAGTATTCTGTTTTATATAAAAAGCTTTTCTGTTTTATTACATGAATAATACCAATAAAACAAAACTGAGTGACTTATCACATAAGCATCAATAATCAATACCGTGCTATTTACCAAAATAGAAAAAAAATTGAATACTTTTATTTCATAAAATTTGGGGTCTCACAGTCAAAGTAGGTACCTTGCATACTGACTTAGCATGTTCTTGAATGCTTAAGAACACCTGTCGCTATAGATCCCTTTAGTAAGGGTGTAAACGAGTCGAACCGGAGTGAATAGAGAGCTACTCGAATTCGACTCAAAATGATAAATTCGTACTCAAATTCGACTCAAATTGATAAATTCGTACTCGAATTCGGCTCGAATTTGAATTATATTTGAAAAATCTTGCTCAGATTCGACTCGACTCAAATATTTATTACTTGAATTCAATTCGACTCGACTCGAATATTTATTTAAACTACTCGCGAGCTTCAAATTCAAGCTCGAATTCGAGTCTCCACACAATAACTAGTTTTATAGTAAATATAATTATAAATTGAATTTGTTATTTTGCTTAAAAATGAGAAAATATAATTATTATTACAATTTACAAATATAAAATCACAATTAAAATTAAAAACAAAATAAAATAATAACTAATTATCCTAATTTGATTTAAATTTATATATATTATAAGAGAATGTATCGAACATCTAATCGAATATGTATTAAACAAGTATGTATCGAATCACAACTAAAAATTCGAGTTGTTTGAATCTTAAACGAGTCGAGTATAACCTTGCTCAGATTCTCATCATATTTTTATTCGAACTATTTTTAATGCTCACATTTGGATCATATTATTAACGAATTCGAGTCTCGCTCGTATTTTTTCGAGTCGAGCCCGAATCGAGCCCGACCTATGTTGGCTCGTTTACAGCCCTACCCTTTAGCGACAGTTTATTTATAAATTAGTTATTTTGAATAAATAATTAGAATAAAATGATTAATAATTATGAAAAATTCATAATTAATTTATAAAAATTATTTTAAGTCATAAAAATTGATTTTTAATAATTTGAGATATATTTCATTAATATTTTTATATTTTTAAATATTAATGATATTTAATTTATTTAATAATTATATTAAATAAATTACTTAAAAATAATTTTAATATTTTAAAAATCATTTGAAATTATATTAAAGTGTTAGAAAATATTTGAAGTTATTTTGAATGACTTTTAATATTTTGGGATGAATTTCATTAATTATTTAATATTAATGATAATTGATTAATTTAATAATTATATTAAATAAATTATGAAAAAATAGTTTTAATGTTTTAAAAATCATTTAAAAATGATTTAAAGGTTTGAAAAATGTTTTAAGTTATAAAACATAACTTTTCATATTTTGTCATGAAATACATTAATATTTTAATATTAATGGCGGTTATTTAATAATAGTTTTAAATGTTTTAAAATTATGTAAATGTAATATTAAGGTATAAAAATACTTTGAGATATTATAAATAATTTATAATATTAAATATATATTATATTAATATTTGAAATTTATCAAATATTAATGATAATGGAATATTGTGGTATTGAAATCATATAAAAATGATATTAATGATTCAAAAATCATTATAAATGATAATAATTATTTAAAAATTATTATGAGCTATTGAAAAATATTTTGATTAATAAATAAATTATCTAAGATAATAATTAAGTGTTTAAGTAGAGTCTTATTGATAATAGGTTTGATAATTATCCGATTAGGCAATCGGGATGTCGAAATAGTACCAAATTCAACTCAAACTGAAATAGTTTGACTTGATACTAGGTCTTATGTAAGACCCCAAATTTTATGAATAAAGAATAATTTTCTCTAAATACTATTTTGAATAAATGGTGTGGATTTGATATAATTTTATAGTTGTGGGTAATATTTATAAATTTTGCAAAGTAAGCAAGTTGTTATAAAATATTCTTTTGGTCGGAGAATATTCGTACGATGACATAATCATTGGTGGACCCCACAACAGAATTATTGTTGGAGTTAGAAAACGACAGAAATATCTTTTTTATAAAAATAACGGCGAAAATTTTACTATTAGCTGTTGAAATACCCGGTGGTAAAAGTACAGTAATACACGTGGTTGCATAGTAACACACGGTATTGATTATTGATGCTTACGTAAGAAGCCACTCAGTTATACTCAATTATTGCTACAGTAATTGATTTATAGTATCTCATATTATTGATTCAATTATTATCACAGTATCATCTGCATAATATTTTATATTATTAAATCAATAATTGAGACGACAAAGTTATTCATATTATTATTTGCAATATTGACAATGTCTAGAAATTTCTGTCGAGGAGAGGTTTGGTCACCTAATTGCGCGCCAATAGGGAGGAATCCTTATCGAAAAGCCTCCTCTTTCCTGGGAATGATCTGGTTGTTAAATATTATGAGTTATAATATTAATGATGAATAATTGTTGGAAGATTAAAAATGTGTTGATTAAAGATAAAATGATTTGTGGTAATATTTATTCAATCTTTGATATAAATAAGAAGTTTGTTATGAGACGTTTGGGGTAAGTTTGGTTTATTCTATGAGGGCCCATATGTCATCATCTAAAAGTAACTTTCTCCAATAGTAATTGCCTTTACCAGACGTCAAACCACTTGCGGTTTTATATTACAGGCGTCGAACCACTTGCCGTTTCATATTATAGGCGTCAAACCACTTGCCGTTTCATATTACAAGCGTCGAACTACTTGTCGTTTCATATTACAGGCGTCGAACCACTTGTTGTTTCATATTACAGGCGTCACACCATTTTTCTTTTCACATCACCAGTCGTCAAGCCACTTGCCTCTTCACATTGCAAGGGCTAAGCTAGAAATCTCCTATAAATAGAAGCTTATTTCTTCTTTCATTCTCACCAATTCACTACGACTCACAAGAGAATTCTATAGAGAGAGAATTAGAGAGAAAGAAGAAGAGTATTCTGTTACTACACTATTTCAGTATCCAATCTCTTACAAAGGTAAGGGGTATTATTTCTTTCGTATTCATAAAAGATGTTATTTTCTTCATACTCATAAGGGTTGTCATTGTATTCATTATTAATCTGTGGGAGTAACATGTCTACGCGGATTACCGCATGCATGGTGAATAACCCTTCGTATTCATTCTCTATTAATCTACGGGAGTAACCTATCTACGCGGATTACCGCATGCATGGTGCATAACCTTTTGTAATCATTCTTTATTAAATTATGGAAATGATCTGTCTACGCGGATTACTGCATAACGGGTGAAAATCCATTTGCAGTTTCGTATATTCTTTTATACTGTATGGGATATCATTTCTTTTGTACTCGTAAGAAATATTATTTATGTTCAATATTCGTAAGAAATAATATTTTCTTCCATACTCTGTAGTATGTAAGTAACATTATTTCATTTCATATTCCTAATTCTACACGTATGTGTCAAGTATTGCTTCTATACTCCTTGAAATTAGTAGAATATCCTTGGAATTTGCGCTTCATCTAGTATCGTTTCACAATGACATTTTTCTGAACATTCTTGTTAAAGTTTAATCTTTTCATGTCAGAGTACTATTCACGGGGTACTATTCACGAAGTACTATTCACGGGATACTATTCATGACAAAATTTAATTTCTTTTCTGTCTAAATTATTGTTGATACAATATTATTCTTGAATTTTACTCCACAAAGCAGTATCATGTTGACAATTTGGACATTATTGATTTCTGGATAAATTGAATTATAAATCTTTAAAATTTATCCTTGCTCTCTTTTAATTGAATTCTTATATCATGGCCAAGATAATAGAAGTGGAAATTTCAAGAAGAGGAAATTTAATAATGATGGAAAGACGTCAGAACCAGCACCTGTTGTTAAGGAAGAAGAACGATCGCCGGTCATATGTTACAAATACGGAGGGGATGGACACATCAGTCCAAACTGTACGCAGCAGTCCAAAGCATGTTACAATTATGAAAGAGAAGGTCACCTAGCCCAATTTTGTCGTGCACCAAAGTTAAGTCCCAGACAAGACAAAATCGGTAGTTCAAGGGAGAGTGTTTGTCATAACCTCCAAAAAAGCGAGGAATCCGAACGAGGTGATCACGGGTAAGCTAATCATAAACTCTAGCGAAGTTTATACCTTATTTGATACCGGTTCAACCCATTCTTTTATTTCTCCTACTTGCGCTCAACATTTAAATTTAACTCTGGAGAAATTAGACTTTAATTTATCTGTTGAAACTCCGTTGGGAGAAACCTTCATTACATCCACTATTTATAAGTCTTGTTTGATTCAAATCAGAAACTTACGTTACTGTCGATCTTATCTCTTTGAAAATACTGGCATTTGATGTGATTTTAGGGATTGATTGGTTAACTACTCATCATGCTAAAATCGATTGTTTTAGTAAGGTTGATAGCTTTCATATTCCTAACCAACCTATTATGCGAATTCAAGCAACCAAACCACTAAAGTCGATCACTGTCATATCAAGCCATAAAGCTATTTGTTTATTAAAAAATGGATGTCAAGCTTTCTTAGCCCATGTCACAGATTTAAATAAAAATACGTCAGATTTGAATGATATTTCTATTGTTAATAAATTTCCTGACATATTCCCTAAAGAACTTCCTGGCCTACCCCAGAGCGTGAAATCGAGTTTTGTATTGATCTTAAACCTGGTACAAAACCCATTTCCAAAGCCCCATATCGAATGGCTCCTATTGAACTTCAGGAGTTAAAAACCCAACTGCAAGAATTGTTAGACCTCGGTTTCATTCGTCCTAGTACGTCTCTTTGGGGTGCTCCTGTTCTATTCATAAGGAAAAAAGATAGAAGTATGCGACTTTGTATTGACTATCGGGAGTGGGATCATGTCACCGTCAAAAATAGGTACCCGTTACCTCGAATTAATGACCTGTTTGACCAGTTGCAAGGTGCTAAATTCTTTTCAAAGATCGATCTTCGTTACGAATATCATCAGTTAAAAGTTAAAACTGATGACATTCCAAAGACTACTTTCAGAACTCGGTACGGGCATTACAAATTCCTAGTCATGTCTTTTGGATTGACTAATGCTCCTGCGGCCTTCATAGATATGATGAACCGAGTATTCAAGGAATATTTGGATCATTTTATTGTTGTCTTTATCGATGACATCTTTATATACTCCAAAAACCGTGAAGATCATGTGCAACACTTGAGGCTAATACTCCAAAAGCTTCGTGAAAACAAGTTATATGCTAAGTTGAAGAAATGCGAGTTCTAGCTTGAGGAAGTAGTATTCCTTGGGCACATGATATCAAATTGTGGAATATCTGTTGACCCGACAAAGATTGAAGCAATTCAAAGCTGGGAGCAACCTAAGTCAGTTACCGAAGTACGTAGCTTTTTGGGTTTAACTGGTTATTATCGGAGATTCGTGGAAGTATTTTCTCGAATCGCTAATCCATTAACTCAACTGACTCAAAAAGATACAAAATTCGATTGGAGCGAGGAATGTGAGAAGTGTTTTCAAGAACTCAAGATGAGACTCATTTCAGCACCTGTTCTGACAATACCATCTGGTACGGAGGGATATGTCATCTATAGTGATGCTTCAGGCAGAGGGATGTGTTCTCATGCAACATGGGAAAGTCATAGCCTATGCCTCACGACAACTCAAAGAATATGAGAGGAATTATCCTACTCATGATCTAGAGTTGGCAGCTGTCGTTTTGGCACTTAAAATCTAGAGGCATTACTTGTATAGGGAGAAAGTGGAGATCTATACAGATCATAAAAGCCTCAAATATTTCTTCACCCAAAAGGAACTAAACATACGACAACGACGTTGGCTTGAACTATTGAAAGATTATGATCATACTATTCAATATCATCTTGGAAAAGCGAACGTGGTAGCTGACGCATTAAGTAGAAGATCATATCCGGGTTCGAGTGCGATATTGTCAACGGAAATTCCCATTTTGTATGACTTACAAAGGATGGAGATAGAGATAAAGACTCCAAGGACCCACGTGATGATGACAAATATATGAGTAGAACCAAATTTAATCGATAAAATTAAAGTTGCTCAAGCTATGGACCTAGAGCTGATGCGTATGAAGAAGAAAGTGCAAGAATGTGCTATTTCCAGAAGCAAGAATTGATGAAGAAGGAATACTTTGAGTCAACTCCAGACTTTGTGTTCCTAATGATCCTGATTTAAAGAATAAAATCATGATGGAGGCGCATAATACTCCGTTTGCAATCCATCCCGGGAGTACCAAAATGTATCATGATATTCGACATACATTTTGGTGGTGCAATATGAAGAGAGAGATAACAAAGTTTATCTCAAGGTGTTTAACGTGTCAACGTGTCAAGGTGGAGCATCAACTGCCAAAAGGTCCATTGCAACCACTTGAAATTCCATAATAGAAGTGGGAGCACATTATTTTGGATTTCGTTACTGGTCTTCCAAAGGTTTCCCAAGGCATAGATGATATTTGGGTCATTGTTGATAGATTGACCAAGTCTGCTCATTTCTTACCTATGCGAAAAACTTATTCACTTGAACGTCTTGCTTCTATGTACATAAATGAGATTGTAAGACTGCATGGTATGCCATTATCTATAGTTTCTGATCGGGACCCAAGATTCACTTCACAATTTTAGGTCAGTTTGCAAAAAGCTATGGACACAGATTTGTGATTCAGTTCGGCATATCATCCTCAAACGGACGGGCAGTCGGAGAGGATTATTAAAACTATGGAAGATCTATTAAGACTCTTTGTCCTTGACTTCAAAGGAAAATGGGACAAGTTCTTTCCATTGGTGGAATTCTCCTACAACAACAGTTATCAAGAAAGTATTGGCATGGCTCCATTTGAGTTGTTGTATGGACGCAAGTGTTGTTGTCCAGTATGCTAGGACGAGGTGGGTGAAGCAACGTTTTTGGGACCAGAATTGGTACGCATGACAACAGAAAAGATTCAAATGATCAGACAACGTATTAAAAACCTCACAAGATAGACAAAAGAGTTATGTTCATCTTCATCGAAAAGACGTGGAGTTCAATGTTTGAGATCATGTGTTGTTATGGGTTGCTCCATGGAAAGGAGTTACGAGATTTGGAAAGAGACGAAAGCTCAATCCTCGATTCATTGGCCCATTAGAAATCCTCGATCAAGTAGGAAATGTGGCTTATAGACTTGCCTTACCGCCAAGTATGTCTCATGTTCATAACGTTTTTCATATATCCATGTTACGTAAATATGTGGAAGACCCGAACCACATTATTGAGTTAGAACCAAATGAAATAGCGAAAGATTTAACGTATGAAGAGGTACCTGTTAAAATCTTGGATAAGAAGGAACATATTCTATGCTCCAAGGTTATACCTCAAGTAAAAGTTTTGTGGAGAAACCACGATGTTGAGGAATTGACCTAGGAGTTAGAATCTGAAATGAAATCAATGTGTCCTCACCTCTTCGACATACCAGGTATGTAACCTAATTTCGGGGATGAAATTTCATAAGAAGGGAGGTTGTAAGACCACAATTTTTATGAATAAAGAATAATTTTCTCTCAATATCATTTTGAATATTATGGTGTGGATTTGATATAATGTTATAGTTGTGGGTAATATTTATAAATTTTGCAAAGTAAGCACGTTGTTATAAAATACTCTTTTGGTCGGGGAATATTCTTTTTGTCGGGGAATATTCGTACGATATCACAATCATTGGTGGACCCACAACAGAATTATTATCGGAGTTAGAAAATGACAAAAATATCTTTTTATAAAAATAACGACGAAAGTTTTACCGTTAACTATTGAAATACCAGGTGAAAAAAGTACAGTAATACGCGTGGTTGCATAGTAGCACACGGTATTGATTATTGATGCTTACGTAAGAAGCCACTCAGTTATACTAAATTATTGCTACATAGTATCTCATATTATTGATTCAATTATTATCACAGAATCATTTATACAATATTTTATATTATTAAATCAATAATTGAGACGACAAAGTTATTCATATTATTATTTGCAATATTGACGATGTCTAGAAAGTTCTATCGAGGAGAGGTTTGGTCACCTAATTGCGCGCCAATAAGGAGAAATCCTTATCGGAAAGCCCCCTCTTTCCTAGGAATGATCTGGTTGTTAAATATTATGAGTTATAATATTAATGATGAATAATTGTTGGAAGATTAAAAATATGTTGATTAAAGATAAAATGATTTGTGGTAATATTTATTCAATCTTTGATATAAATAAGAAGTCTGTTATGAGACGTTTGTGGAAAGTTTGATTTATTCTATGGGGCCCCATATGTCATCATCTAAGAGTCACTTTCGCCAATAGTAATTGCCTTTACCAGATGTCAAACCACTTGTCGTTTCATATTACAAGCGTAAAACCATTTGTCGTTTTATATTACAGGCGTCGAACCACTTGTCGTTTCATATTACAAGCATCAAACCACTTGTTGTTTCACATTACAGACGTCAAACCACTTTTCTTTTCACATCACCAGTCATCAAGCCACTTGGCTCTTCACATTGCAAGGGCTAAGCTAGAAATCTCCTATAAATAAAAGCTTATTTCTTCTTTCATTCTCACCAATTCACTACGACTCACAAGAGAATTCTATAGAGAGAGAATCAGAGAGAAAAAAGAAGAGTATTCTATTACTACACTATTTCAGTATCCAATCTTCTACTAAGGTAAGGGGTATTATTTCTTTCGTATTCGTAAAGGATGTTATTTTCTTCATACTCATAAGGGTTGTCATTTTATTCTTTATTAATCTGTTAGAGTAACCTGTCTACGCAGATTACCGTATGTATGGTGAATAACCCTTCGTATTCATTTTCTATTAATCTGCGGGAGTAACCTATCTACGCGGATTACCATATACATGGTGAATAACCTTTTGTAATCATTCTTTATTAAATTATGGAAATGATCTGTCTACGCGGATTACCGCATGATGGGTGAAAAACCATTTGCAGTTTCGTATATTCTTTTATATTGTATGGGGCATCATTTCTTTTGTACTCGTAAGGAATATTATTTTTGTTCAATATTCGTAAGAAATAATATTTTCTTCTATACTCTGTAGTATGTAAGTAACATTATTTTATTTCATATTCCTAATTCTACACGTATGTTGTCAAGTATTGCTTCTATACTCCTTGAAATTAGTAGAATATCCTTAGAATTTGTGCTTCATCTAGTATCATTTCACAAGGACATTTTTCTGAACATTCTTGTTAAAGTTTAATCTTTTCATGCCGGAGTACTATTCACGAGATACTATTCATGAAGTACTATTCACGGGGTACTATTCATGACAAAAATTAATTTCTTTTCTGTCCAAATTATTGTTGATACAATATTTTTCTTGAATTTTACTCCACAAAGCAGTATCATGTTAACAATTTGGACATTATTGATTTCTGGATAAATTGAATTATAAATCTTTAAAATTTATCCTTGCTCTCTTTTAATTGAATTCTTATATCATGGCCAAGATAATAGAAGTGGAAATTTCAAGAAGAGTAAATTTAATAATGATGGAAAGACGTCAGAACCAGCACCTGTTGTTAAGGAAGGAGAATGACCGTCGATCATATGTTACAAATGCGGAGGGGAGTGACACATCAGTCCAAATTGTACGCAGTAGTCCAAAGCATGTTACAATTATGGAAGAGAAGGTCACCTAGCCCAATTTTGTCGTGCACCAAAGTCAAGTCCAGCTGGGATGGAGGCATCAAAGGCCGTCCCAGACAAGACAAAACCGGTAGTTCAAGGGAGAGCATTTGTCATAACCTCCAAAAAAGCGAGGAATCCGAACGAGGTGATTGATAAGTGGATTTAATATACATGAATCGATATTCATTTCAAGTTTAAATTCGTAGTTATCTTTTTGTTTTGTGTTTGTTTTCACTTTTTTCATATCATTTTATGTGTAGGGTGGTTATGGATGTAAGTGGTGAAGAAAGACGGAGTTTTGGAGCGAAAGTGGAAAAATGCATGAAGTTGGAATTTTTCTTTAGTAGTAGCCATGCCCGTCGGGGCGGGCCTTTTTAAGCTTGTACCCCCCGCCGGGGTGGGGGTGCCGAATCCTGAGAATCCTGCTGGCTTTTGAAGACTGCTGCAACATGGATTGTTATTGTTTTGTGAGGCGCCTGGACTCTAAAGAAAAGGGATCTCGACCAGAAATAGGGAGAGCTGAATTTTACGTGGAAAAACAACAAATCACAGAACACAAGAAGCATAATTCAGAGATAAATTCAGGGATTCAAGTTCGAGCTTTGAAGGAGTAATTTGAAGAGATTATCGTGACGGTTACAATTCTAGGCTACGTAAAGGTTGTTCATTATTCTTATTCTCTTTAGTCTTTTATTTGTAATTGAAAGGATGGTTTCGTTAGATTATTCAGTTTTTAATTCATTCGTTATGAACTAATTCACTTATTAGACTTATGATGGATCCTTGGGTGAAACGATGATTCTATAACTTTGATTTCCAATTCAATAAAATATTTTTAGTTTATCTATGTTAATTCGAGCGTGAATTTATGAATTGCTTGATCAACAATTCCTCGTGGATTTGAATGGAATTGAGAGAGGATATTCAAATCTAGACCTAGTTAATGTAGCATGTGTCATGAATTTTGTGAATAGCATATTTTTTATTATTGTTAAGGTAGAGATATGCTTAACATCACATGTAATCGGATAGAGAACTTAAGCTTAAACCTTCTTTAATTGCAGTTCACATAGAGATATAGTGAGTTGGTTGATTTAGGTGTTTAACTTGTTTCTATCTTAATTGTGGATTTAAGTTAATATGGTATTAGTGCATCGAGAGGTGGCTAGTATTACATTCGTGTTCTTGATTAATAAACTTGGATATTAAATTGAGTTGGAATAAAGGTTTGAAAATCATAGTGAAGCTCAGGGTGAAATCATAGGTCTAATTCTCCATTAATTGTTAGAAATTCCGGATTTTGATATTAGTGATTGTTTTGTGATAGTTTATTTATTAATTAATTTAGTTTCTATAATTTTAAACCATTGACTTGAATAGTTTAATAGAATTAGGATTAATAAAAAATTGATAATTGTGAAGTTAAAATTCTTGCTAATTTGTCCTCGTGGGAACGATACTTTATTCACTACTATATTACTTGTTGACCACGTACACTTGCGTGTTTTGCGCGTATCGATTATACCGAACAAGTTTTTGGCGTCGTTGCCGGGGACTATTTAGTATAAATCTTAATAGTTTTACAATATCAGTTTAATTAATCCAGTTTACTTAGACATTTTTATTTTTGTTTTGTTTCTTCTATTTCAGGTGTGGAAGCGATTTATGCAAACTCGGTTCAAAAATCCAGATTTACTGTCTTTTGATGACGACATTGAGAAAAGGTTTCAGAGGTTGAGCAAGTGGATCAAGGAAACGAGACAAGAATTTGAAACACCTGAGAAAGAAGAGGAAATGGCAGCCGAAGATCGGAAAACATTAAGGGACTACGCCATGCCCAAGGTGACTGAACTACAATCAAGCATCACTAGGCCCGCAATAGCAGCGAATACATTTGAAATTAAGCCAGGGATTATACAAATGATTCAGAAGTTAGTTCAATTTGGGGGATCATCAAATGACGATCCGAACGAGCATCTAGTCAATTTTTTGGAACTGTGCGACACCTTTAGGTTCAATAGGGCGTCGGATGAAGCTGTAAAACTTTGATTGTTCCCATTCTCTTTACGGGACAAGGCAAAGAGCTGGTTACATTCTTTACCATCTGGTTCGATAACTACATGCGAGGATTTAGCTCAGAAATTCCTCGCAAAATTCTTTCCACCGGCGAAAACTGTAAAGATGAGAAATGAGACAACGATGTTTGAACAGTAACATGGGGAGTCGTTATATGAGGCTTGGGAGAGATACAAAGAATTGCTCAGAAAATGGCCACATCATGGATTGCCCAAGTGGCTTCAAATGAACACCTTTTACAACGGGTTACATGGGAATCTCAGGACAAGTATTGATGCAGCATCGGGCGGAGCATTCATGGCTAAGAGTTACAAGGAAGCATACGAGTTAATTGAAACCATGGCGACTAATAACTACCAGTGGCCCACAGCAAGAATGACACAAGCGAAGGCAGCTGTGGTGGTAGAAGTAGATAGTATGACAGCGATGCAAGCACAAATATCTACACTTTCAAAGAAGTTGGAGTCGATAATAATGAACACAAGCACAACAAACAACAAGTACATCGAGTGGCGGTAATAATATCACGAGTTGTGGTGGGAGAACACCCAGCAGACATTGTGCGATTAATCCAAGAATTTATGCAGTTCATCGGAAATTACAATGAATTTAGCAAAACACATATCGAACACATACAATGAAAGAAATAGGAATCATCCAAATTTCATGGAGCAACAACCAAAGAAAATCAAGCTTCACGACAATAATATCCACCAGGATTTCAGAACCAGCAACAACCAGCTCAATATCAAGAAAGGAAATCCGATCTGGAGGAAGTGTTGACAAAATACATGACTAGCACCGATTTGGCTATAAAAATTCAAGTTATGGCTATAAAATCACAAGAGATGGCTATCAAAAATCTAGAGAATTAGATAGGTCAAATTGCGTTGGCATTGAATAATAGACCACAAGGGACATTACCAAGTGACACCGAGAGAAATCCTAAGGGTAATCACGAGCAGTGTCAAGCTATTATGTTGACAAGTGGAAAACAACTTGATGGGCAACGACCAGAAATTTCGGTTACAAAGGAGGTTGAACTAGAGAAAGAAAATACAGTGGGTGAGGTTAAGCAATGGCACGAAAAACACATGGAAAAGAACAAACCAGCTGTTTATCCTCCCCCACCATTCTAGCAAAGAGTTCAAAAACAAAAATTAGACAAACAATTTTCCAAATTTTTGGAAGTTTTCAAGAAACTTCAAATCAACATACCATTTGCAGAGGCCCTAGAACAAATGCCGAGCTACGCAAAATTTATGAAAGGGATTCTGTCTAGGAAGAAGAAATGGGACGATTTTGAGACTGTAGCACTAACAGAGGAGTTTAGTTCGGTATTACAGCAGAAATTACCACCAAAACTCAAGGACCCGGGGAGCTTCACTATCCCATGCACAATCGGGAATATGCATTTCAGCAAGTGTTTACGTGATTTGGGGGCAAGTGTAAACCTGATGTCATTGTCAGTATACTTAGAATTGGGTTTACCTACACCAAGGCCGACGAACATTTCATTACAATTGGCAGATAGGTCAGTCACATATCCAAGAGGCATAGTAGAGGACATTTTAGTGAAGGTGGATAAGTTTATATTCCCTGCGCACTTTATCATTCTGGATTTCGAGGAGGATAAGAACATACCGATTATCCTAGGGAGACCTTTCTTTGCTACGGGAAGGACACTCATAGACGTGCAAAAAGGAGAGCTTACTATGAGAGTCTAAGATCAAGAAATCAAATTTAATGTGTTCAAGGCCATGAAATTCCCTACGGATGAGGAAGAATGTTTTCGGATGGATTAAATTGAGCAAATCATCAGTGAAGATATGAGCAAGAGTTTGGTCAACGATCCATTAGAAACAACCTTACTAGGGGATGAAGAAAAGGATGACCCAAAACTTGTGGACGTCTTACAGATGCTAGACTCAATGCCACGAGTTAGCAGATTCAGAGCACCGTTTGAACCTTTGCACACGGAGGAAAAAGCTGCTAAAAAACTGAAACCGTCATTAGAGGAGCCACCAACATTGGAGCTTAAGCCACTCCCTAAACATCTCAGGTATACGTACTTAGGCAATTCAAATTCTTTACCTGTAATTATTTCTGCTGCACTTAACGAATTGCAGGAAGAAAAAGTTGTTGAGGGTGCTCAGGGATCACAAATCGGCGATTGGTTGGACGATTGCGGATATAAAGGGAATTAGTCCGTCATTCTGTATGCACAAGATTCTGATGGAGGATGATGCAAGACCGTCGGTGGAGCATCAACGTCGACTTAACCCAATTATGAAGGAAGTGGTAAAGAATGAAATTGCGAAATTATTGGATCCGATATCATATATCCAATTTGAAAACGATAAATGGGTTAGTCCGATTCATTGTGTGTAAAAAAGGGGGAATGACCGTGATAGAATGAGGACAACGAGTTAATTCCAACAAAACGTTGATGAGGATGGAGGTGTGCATCGATTATAGGAGATTGAATAAGGCAACCCAAAAGATCATTTCCCACCGCCTTTATTGATCAAATATTAGGCAGATTAAGCGGGACATGAGTACTCACTGTTTATTGGATGGATACTCGGGCTATAACGGATCGCCATCGCTCCCGAGGATCGAGAGAAGACAACATTTACATGCCCCTTACGACACATTTGCATTCGAGGAGGATGTCATTTGGGTTATCTGATGCACTGCAACTTTCAACGGTGTATGATGGCCATTTTTTGGATATGGTGGAGAAGAATGTTGAAGTCTTCATGGAAGATTTCTCGGTCTATGGAGACAACTTTGATACTTGCTTAGGGAATCTGGTCATGGTATTGAAGCGATGTAAAGATACAAACCTCATACTCAATTGGGAAAAATGCCACTTCATGGTTGAAGAAGGCATAATTTTGGGCCATAAGGTGATGGCTCACGGATTGGAGGTGGACAAAGCGAAGCTGGATACGATCGAGAAACAGCCTCCACCGAGCTCAGTTAAGGGTATTAGAAGTTTTTTGGGGAATACTGGGTTCTACAGAAGGTTCATAAAAGATTCATCTAAGATTGCAAAACCTCATGGGTCTTTTAGAAGGATGTTACTTTCGGTTTACTACGGAATGCAAGTCAACATTTGAATTATTGAAGAAATTAACTAACATTGCCCCGTGATAGTCTTTGACAGGATGGAATATGCCATTCGAGCATATGTGTGATGCAAGCGACTATGCAGTTGGGCCTGTTTTGGGACAAAGACTAGAAAAGATGTTTCACGCCATATACTATGCAAGCAAAACACTTACAGAGACGCAAATGAATTACACTACCACGAAAAAGGAATTTCTTACAGTGGTGTATGCGTTTGACAAATTCCAGGCATACTTGATCGGGACCAAGGTGATAGTCTACACGGATCCTTCGGTGATTCGGTACCTAATAGCGAAAAAAAATGCTAAGCCACGCCTTATCCGATGGATTCTCCTACTTCAAGAGTTTGACTTAGAGATTAAAGATAGAAAGGGAACGGAGAATCAAGTTGTCGACCATTTGCGTTCAGGAGGATGTCATTCGAAGGCTATATGGCGCTAATTTAGTAACTTTCAGCGGTGTATGATGACTATTTTTTCAGATGTGGTGGAGAAGAATGTTGAAGTCTTCATGGACGATTTCTCGATTCTATGGAGACAATTTTGATACTTGCCTAGAGAATCTGGTCATGGTGTTGCGGTGATGTAAGGATACAAACCTCATTTAAAATTGGGAAAAATACCACTTCATGATTGAAGAGGGCATAATTTTTGGGCCATAAGGTGTCGGCTCAAGGATTGGAGGTGGACAAAGTAAAGTTGGATACGATCGAGAAAGTACCTCCATCGAGCTCGATTAAGGGTATTAGAAGTTTTACGGGGCATGCTAGGTTCTACTGGAGGTTCATAAAAGACTTCTAAGATTGCAAAACCTTTATGCGATCTTTTAGAGAAGGATGCTACTTCGACTTTTCTTTGCGGAATGCAAGTCGCGTTTGAATTGTTGAAGAAGAAATTAAATGCAGATCCCGTGATAGTCATACCGATTTGAAAATTCCATTCGAGCTTATGTGTGATGCGAGCGACTATGCGGTTGAAATTTGTTTTGGGACAAAGAAGAGATAACGTGTTTCACGCCATATACTATGCAAGCAAAACACTCACGAGAGACTCAAATGAACTACACTACCACGAAAAGGAATTGCTTGCGGTGGTATGCAGCGTTGAAAAATTTTGGGCATACTTGATCGGGACTAAGGTAATAGTCTACACGGACCATTCGGCGATTGAATTTACCTAATTGCGAAAAAAGATGCTAAGCCACGCCTTATCCGATGGATTCTCCTACTTCAAGAGTTTGATTTAGAAATTAAAGATAGAAAGGGGACGGAGAATCAAGTTGCCGACCATTTATCAAGGTTGGAAAATCCAGAGAAGAAGGATGAAGATAGATGCACAATCAACGAGTCATTCCTGGATGAGCAACTATTTGGGTTAAATGCAGAATTTCCTTGGTATGCAGACTTTGCGAATTATCTGGTGAGCAACATGCTTCCCCCTAATCTTACACGACAATAAAAAAAGAAGTTTCTTCATGACGTCAAGTGGTACATGTGGGATGAGCCTTATTTATTCAAACAGTGTGCCGACAAGATGATTAGAAGGTGTATCCCCTACAGCGAAGTGCACAATATACTGCAGGAATGCCACCATCGGCATATGGGGGACATTATAGGAGTGAGCGTACCGCAGCAAAAGTGCTTCAAGCTTGGTTTTATTGGCCGACATTGTTCAAAGACGCCCACCAATTTGTGAAAACATGTGATAGATGCCAAAGGGTGGGAAACATCTCTAAACGGAATGAGAGGCCCCTAAAACAATTCTTGAAGTGGAAATCTTTGATGTATGAGGAATCGATTTCATGGGGCCATTCCCTTCGTCTTTGAGCAATCAGTATATTCTACTCATGGTGGATTACGTCTCGAAGTGGGTTGAAGCTGCAGCATTACCGTCCAACGATGCCAAGGTGGTCCTCAAATTCCTACAGAAAAATATTTTCACGAGGTTTGGCACACCAAGAGCAATAATCAGTGACGAAGGTAGTCACTTCTGCAATAAGTCTTTTACAGCTATGTTTGCTAAGTATGGGGCTAACCACAAGGTGGCTACATCGTATCACCCTCAAACAAATGGACAAGCTGAGGTAAAAAAAGTGAAGTTAAGAAGATATTGGAAAAAGTCATAAATCCGAGTCGGAAAGATTGGTCACTTTGGTTGGATGATGCATTATGGGCTTACCGGACTGCATACAAAACACCAATCGAGATGTCACCATATCAACTCTTTTACGAAAAAACATGTCACTTACCGGTGGAGCTACAACACAAAGCCTACTGGACAATACAGAAATTGAATTTTGATCAATCCGTCGTAGGAGAAAAGAGGCTACTCCAACTAAATGAGCTCGACGAATTTCGACTTCAAGCATACGAGAACGCCAAGCTATACAAAGAAAAGGTTAAAAGATGGCACGACCATTAATTGTGCATCGAACATTCGAGCCAGGTCAATCAGTCCTCTTGTTCAAATCACGGCTGCGATTGTTTCCAGGAAAGCTTAAGTTGAGATGGTCAGGACCATTCACTATAAAGCGAGTATTCCCTCATGGCGCCGTTGAACTCTACATTCGTAATCCATTAAAGACGTTCAAGGTTAATGGTCAACGGATAAAGCATTACTGGGGTGGCAAGTCAAACTGGGATTTCGTCAACATTACCCTCGCCGATACACAGTAAAACAGGGAGTAGTCATGCTGAATGACTTAAAATCAAGCGCTAATTGGGAGGCAACACAATATTTCGTTATTTTTCATGGTTTTATTTATAATTGTTAGAATGTAGCTTTTATTAAGTAGTCGGTAGGTATTATAGAGTAAACATTTTGTTGAAACTCTCAATCATACTCCAAGCCATCAATAATCTAACATTTTGCATGTTAATGGTTGCAAGAGGGGTCTAAAATGAGTAAGAGCAACAACGGGCAAGAAAAGAAGGAAAATCGGATAATTTTGATCTGCACTTTTGGAAGCCAAAATCTGAAGTCAGTGGGCATGCCCGCTGGAGTGGGCTAAAATGACCTTGCACCCCCCGCTGGGGAGGGGGTCCTTGATTCTGGGCAGACACGTTCAACATATACACACGCTGCCTTCTTATTTCCCCACTACACATTTTTTGTTTATCTCATTCTCCTTCACCCAAACCACCCACCCTCCATTACAAGACCACTTAACCCACTCCTTCTACCATGATTACACTAGGATTCACCCTCTCACCCCATTACCAAACTTACATCCATTAATCCCATCATCAGGATTGGGCCACGTCCTCTCCCCTACATAACCTCTATATAAACCCTACCACATACCTCCCATATTCATCACCACAAATTTTGAATTCATCAAGAAATTGGGGAACACATAGCATACTTGAGAGTAAGTTACCTTTATATTGAGTTTTCATCCTCTCTCCACTGAAGTACCATAGAAACAATCGAGTTTTGGGGGAAGAACGGACTGTGCACACCAAGTGTTTGACAAATTAAGTGAACCAAGTGTAAGGGGAAGGTAGTGTGTGCTAGCATGTTTTAACATCCAAAAATCAATGGCTTCACAACCGACATCCAAATGCCAAAGGGGAGAGAGTTCAAGATCCGCTCAACCGACACGAACATATGATCGACGAAAATTTATGAGTACCACCGCCGCCGACCAGTATGACTACATGCTAACCAAAGCCCTTACGCCGGAGCATGGATTGGCCCCCGAGGGAAATGATGTCTCAAATTTATCAAAAGGGGTGGCTCAAACTCACCGAACATCCGGTCCCTCCCGTTGTCAACATTGTCAAGGAATTTTATGCAAACGCCGAAGACAAAGCCCCATTCAATGCGTTTGTGCGGGGTCGCATGGTCCCGTTCAGTGATGATGCCATCAATGCCTATTATCAGTTGTGGGTGCCACAACAGTGTCAGTATGCACAATTGAGGGATTTTGACCCTGACTACGAGGAGGTTATTACAAACATGACAAAGCCGGGAACATCTTGGATCAAAGGTCGAAAGGAGAGTACAGTGTTCCATAGCAAGGACCTTAATGGTATGGAAAAATATGGTATGTATGCTTCTTATGTGCTAAATTGCTTAGTCAACACACTTGAGACGTCACCAAAGAGCAAGCGTTCTTGTTTGTACGCAATTATGCAAGATTTCATTATTGACGTTGGGGCAATTATCAGTTTCTCCATCCGTCGGTGTTTACGTGGAAATTTTTTGGGCGGCTTGCCACACCCATCACTCATCTGTGAGTTATGTCGTAATGCAGGGGTGAGATGGTCCGATGATGAGCCTACTAAAATGCTACTCACTTTGCTTGATTCTAGAATGATAGCGCGGTATTCTGTATGGGCAGGAGGTGAGTCACATCCACGAGGTCTGGGTTTTATTTTTCCATCGGCGTCGAAAGACGAAGTCGATGCAGAAGATACCTCGGAGGATGAGGATGAGGATGAAGCTATGGGAGATCATGGAATCGAGCTGGTACCGCAGACCGAGGCAATATCCACTCCTCAGTTCCTTGAGTTTCAAAATCAGATGACTGCGCATAATAGGGCAACACGCTGGGAAATGTGGTGATTGGCGATGCGACAAGATCACATGTTTGATGCTATGAACGCATCTTTCGCCTCACTTAACACAACACTCCAAAGCTTCAATCCGACGGCTTAATATCCATATCACCAACCTGGACCACTGCCTCGATTTCCTCCAAGTGATTCTGATGATGATGAGCACCAACCACCTCCCCAGACTTAGGCGAGTGCAGGGAAGTCCTCATGCAATTAATTTAATTTTTATCCAATGAGGGCATTATTTTACTTAAGTTTGGGGGATTTAATGTTTATTTGCATGCATTTATTATTTTTGTTTTCATTTCTAGTTTGCATAGTAGATTAGGTGTTTGTATAGTAGTTTAGGTCATTTTGCTGCATTGTTTTCATTTCCGTTATTATCAAGTAAAAAAAAAAAAATTAGTTAAATATTGTGTTTGCATATGTCCAACGGTGCTGCAGTTCATATTATTTGTGGGCCAATGATGAGATTGTGAACAAGTTAACCACTACAGTATTTATTATTAGAACTGTGAGACAATTTCCGTTATGAATCGATTCTTGGACTTGTTTGAAATTGTTATAAAAAGGTTAGCACTAATAACATCTTTGTTGACCGGTCAATTCAAATTGATACATAAATAGTTTCTAAAGGATAATGCTAGGGTAAACGAGAAAGCGACAAGGATAGGCAGTAAAGGCTAAAATTAGGCAAAAACCAAAGTTTGGGGGAGTATATGTGGTATATAAGCTTTGGAAAAAAAATTAGAAAAAAAATATGAAACATGTTGAGTCTTGTGGTGGGTTGATGAGTAACACTCCCCATAAACACAAGCGTGAGATGGAGCATAAAACGCACTCACCAACCATCTATCTAAGAAAAAGGGGGAATAATGACGAGAAAAGAGAAAAAAGCTCCCGTGTAAAAATAAGAAGAAAGTATAAGTATCCTGCATGTACCCGTGAATTTGGTATTGTTTAATTTTAATTGGGTTGTGCCTATCTTTAAAATTTTTAAGATTGCACTATATGATTCCTTCTAAGAAATTGTTTATGTATTGAATTTGGGTCCGTATCAGTTATCTTAGATGATGATCACACACGCACGCTATACCAGTGATAATTGTTCAAGATTTGAGAATTAATACGAAAGTGTGGATTGGTTTTGGTAATTCGTATTGTAAAGTTGCTTGTTTTCTCTGAGGTCGATGGGATAACTTAGTTTCTGCGATATTGTTGGATTCTTAGGCATTTAGATTTTATTTATTTCATTTCATTGAATTGCATAGCATGTTGTTTGTTTTGTGCTCGAGGACTAGCACGATTTAAGTTTGGGGGATATTGATAAGTGGGTTTAATATACACGAATCGATATTCATTTCAAGTTTAAATTCATCGTTATATTTTTGTTTTGTGTTCGTTTTCACTTGTTTCATGTCATTTTATGTGTAGGGTGGTTATTGATGCAAGTGGTTAAGAAAGACGGAGTTTTTGGAGCGAAAGTGGAAAAACGCATGAAGTTGGAATTTTTCTTTAGCAGTAGCCATGCCCGCCGTGAAGGTGCCTTTTAAGTTTGTACCCTCGTCTTGGTAGGGATCTTAGAATCACGAGAATCTCACTGGCTTTTGAAGGCCTTTGCAACATGGGTTGTTAATGTTTTGTGAGGCGCCTGGACTCTAAAGAAGGGGGATCTCGACCAGAAATAGGAGAGATGAATTTAACGTGGAAAAATAGCAAATCACATAACACAAGAAGCATAATTCAGAAATAAATTCAGGGATTCAAGTGCGAGCTTTGGAGGAGTAATTTGAAGATATTATCATGATGGTTACAATTCTAGGCTATGTGGAGGGTGTTCATTATTCTTCTTCTCTTTAGTCTTTTATTTGTAATTAAAAGGATGATTTCGTTAGATTATTCAGTTTTTAATTCATTCGCTATGAACTAATTCGCTTATTAGACTTGTGATGGATCCTTGGGAGAAACGACAATTCTATAACTTTGATTTCCAATTCAATAAAATATTTTCAGTTTATCTATGTTAATTCAAGCATGAATTTATGAATTGTTTGATCAACAATTCCTCTTGGATTTGAATGGAATCGAGAGGATATTCAAATCTAGACCTAGTTAATGTAGCATGTGTCATAAATTTTGTGAATAGCAGATTTTTGATTATTGTTAAGGTAGAGATATGCTTGACATCACATGTAATCAGATAGAGAACTTAAGCTTAAACCTTCTTTAATTGCAGTTCACATAGAGATATAGTGAGTTGGTTGATTTAGGTGTTTAACTTATTTGTATCTTAATTGTGGATTTAAGTTAATATGGTATTAGTGCATCGAGAGGTGGCTAGTATTATATTCGTGTTCTTGATTAATAAACTTGGATATTAAATTGAGTTGGAATAAAGGTTTAAAAATCATAGTGAAGCTCAGGGTGAAATCATAAGTCTAATTTCCATTAATTGTTTGAAATTCCGGATTTTGGTATTAGTGATTATTTTGTGATAGTTTATTTATTTATTAATTTAGTTTCTATAATTTTAAACCATTGATTTGAATAGTTTAATAGAATTAGGATTAATAGAAAATTGATAATTGTGAAGTTAA
This sequence comes from Panax quinquefolius, assembly GCA_020205615.1. Lineage (NCBI taxonomy): Eukaryota > Viridiplantae > Streptophyta > Magnoliopsida > Apiales > Araliaceae > Panax > Panax quinquefolius. The sequence goes on from CM035166.1 coordinate 86,761,708, forward strand.
AATTCTTGCTAATTTGTCCTCGTGGGAATGATACTTTATTCATTACTATATTACTTGTTGACCACGTACACTTGCGTGTTTTGTGCGTATCGATTATACCCAACAGTGATCACGGGTAAGCTAATCATAAACTCTAGCGAAGTTTATACCTTATTTGATACCGGTTCTACCCATTCCTTTATTTCTCGTACTTGCGCTCAACGTTTAAATTTAACTTTGGAGAAATTAGACTTTGATTTATCTGTTGAAACTCCGTTGGGAGAAACCTTCATTACATCCACTATTTATAAGTCTTGTTTGATTCAAATCGGTAACCGCACGTTACCTGTCGATCTTATCTCTTTGAAAATACTAGCATTTGATGTGATTTTAGGGATTGATTGGTTAACTACTCATCATGCTAAAATCGATTATTTTCGTAAGGTTGTTAGCTTTCATATTCCTAACCAACCTATTATGCGAATTCAAGCAACCAAACCACTAAAGTCGATCACTGTCAAATCAAGCCATAAAGCTATTCGTTTATTGAAAAATGGATGTCAATCTTTCTTAGCCCATGTCACAAATTTATATAAAAATACATCAGATTTGAATGATATTTCTATTGTTAATAAATTTCCTGACGTATTCCCTAAAGAACTTCCTGTCCTACCCCAGAGCGTGAAATCGAGTTTTGTATTGATCTTAAACCCGGTAAAAAACCCATTTCCAAAGCCCCATATCGAATGGCTCCTATTTAACTTCAGGAGTTAAAAACCCAACTGCAAGAATTGTTAGACATCGGTTTCATTCATCCTAGTACGTCTCTTTGAGGTGCTCCTATTCTATTCGTAAAGAAGAAAGATAGACGTATGCGACTTTGTATTGACTATCGGGAGTTGAATCATGTCACCGTCAAATATAGGTACCCGTTACCTCGAATTGATGTCTTGTTTGACCAGTTGAAAGGTGCTAAATTCTTTTCAAACATCAACCTTTGTTCTGGATATCATTAGTTAAAAGTTAAAACTGATGACATTCCAAAGACTGCTTTCAGAACTCAGTACGGGCATTACGAATTCCTAGTCATGTCTTTTGGATTGACTAATGCTCCTGCGACCTTCATGGATATAATGAACCGAGTATTCAAGGAATATTTGGATCATTTTATTGTTGTCTTTATTGATGACATCCTCATATACTCCATGTCAACGTCGGGATTTTTAGATGTCCCTTTCCGTTACTTGTTCTTTGGTGTTCTCATTTTAGGTGAGATTTGTTTGAAAAAATAAGTGAAAAAGGTCCGAAATGTATATCTTTGTCGATGATGGATTTATTAAGAGTCGCCGATTGGTTTTTAAATGGTTGTACCAACACAACCGGAGAAAAGGTTTTTACATTGACCCGGTGATGTGACACTGCGCTAAGCGGGTCGGTGAAATCGAGATTCATTAGGGTCCGGGGACTTGGTTATGCGGAGGGAAGGTGTTAGGCACCCAGACATCCGTGATACTACGGTGACCGCCTCTTTTCAAGAAACTATTATCTGAATGTGTGTGTGTGTGGGTTGATGTCTTTGTTATTTAGAAGTAGTGTGAGGCCTCGTCAGCACCTATATATACTGAGGGTTTGAATTTATGTAAAAATTCAATTTTAAGCAAGATATGGTAGTGATGTTTTAAAAAATGTTTTTCAAACCCTGATGCTCAATAGTAATTGAGACCTTTTACACTCTCATTTTATTAAGTGTTCGGCTTGATTAAATTTATTTTCTGAGATCACGAGGCATCCAAATGCGAAAATAATGTACAAAATAATGTCGACTTCCTCATGGGTATGGAAACCATCTAAGGAAATTCGAGACACCATGAGAATAATTTACAAAGTCATTTACATTTGAAAATGTCCATCACGAGAACTGAATCTAGATCCGATAAATTTGAATCGTGATCACATGATTCTAGGCGCACAAAATCTTTGCAATTTGTATGAAAGCGATAAGCAAGTATATATATAAAAGCTGTAAATATATATATACAGACATGATCACCAACCACGAAGCACCTCCATGGGGGATCAGAAATATAAATAAAGCTGTAAAAGCTATCAACCGCCACGGAGGAACTTCCAGGCAGGACGAAAGCGTAAATAAAGTCAGTAAATACGGATCCAAGCGCCATGAAGGAAACTCGATCGGGACAAAATGTAAAGAAAGTTGTATAAAGCGATCAAGCGCCACGTAAGTAAACTCAAGTAGACGGAATATATATATATAAGCGATAAATGCAGGATGTAAAATCGGGCTCATCGAGCGAGTTACAACAACAATATATATATATATATATATATATATATATATATATATATATATATATATATATATATATAAGCGAATAAACGCAGGATGTAAAATCCAAGATCATCGAGCAGTCCCATAACAGTTCATATATATATATATATATATATATATATATATATATATATATATATATATATATAAGCAAATAAGCGCTCAGGATGTAAAATCCGGGCTCATCGAGCAGTCGACATTACGATTAATATATATAAGTATATATATATTAAAGTAAGTAAACACTCCAGACCGAAGTCTAGGCTCATCGAACAAAGTTCGACACACAGTTCATATATATAAATATGAATTTTCTATAAAAATGAATAAAGACTTATAAATAAAGATGAATTTTCTATAAATATTATTTTTATATATTATGGAGTGAAATTGATATAATGTTATAGTTGTGGGTAATATTTATAAATTTTGCAAAAAGTACATGCAAGTTGTTATATAATATTGGATTGGTCGGGTAATATTCGTTTTAACGAGGGAATATTATAATACAAGCACAATCATTGGTGGACCCTAGCAAGAATCATTGTCGGATTGAAAAGCGACAAAAATAGTTTATGAAAATAACTTGGCGGAAGTTTTACTGTTAAGCTGTTGAAACACCGGTGTTAAAAAATGCGATGTCTGGCGTAGTCGCACAAGATGCACAGCAGTATTGATTATTGATGCTTACGTGAGGCGTCACTCAGTTTTTTCAATTATTGTTATAGTAATTGTTGTAAATTTTGCTTATTTTATGGACCCCTATTTACCCATTTTCAAAATAATAGGTAATTTTATATATATATAAGTCTTGTATATATATATATATATATATATATATCTGATTAGCATGAATTATTGGGGGTGGTAATCGATTGTGGGAGGAGTTATTATTAGTATTATTATATATATATATAAGGTGTGTATTTATATATATTATATATATATATATATATGTAAGTTGTCGAGTTGGGGGGAAGTTTTTAGTGCGAGTTGAGTGCTTATATATATATATATATATATATATATATGTTTTGGGTTTAACAAGTTGGCGAGGAGTACAATTATTATGATTATTATATTTATATATATGTAATAAGTTTGAATGTTTGGTAAGGTGAATTCACGAGGGGGTTCATGACTAGTGACTAATGTTATATATATATATATATATATATATATATATATATATATATATATATATATAATATTATATTTTATTTAAAAGATTTTGCTTTAAATATGGACCGTCCGATTAAAAGTAAATCAACCTGGACCGTTCATGAATTAGTTACTATGCAGTCCATTTTTCTATAAATAGAAGCTCATTCTTCATTATTTCTTACGAATTCACTGAAACTCTAGAGAGATAAACTATAGAGAGAAAGAAGAAAAGTATTCTACTACTTCACTACTCATATATCCAGTACTCTTCTTCTTAAGGTAAGGAATATTATTTGTTATACTGTAAGGGTGTTATTCTTTTGTATTCATGAAGAGAACTTATGTTATTCCATTCTTTATTATTACGTTAGAATAACTTTGTATCTGTGAGCTACCCTATAGTAGGTGACATTCTTCTATTATTAAAAGTCTTTACTATTACATTGGAATATCACATGCATGCGTTTTCTTTGGGACTGATTAAAATCTTTATTATTCATTGAAATATCCAAGATGTGCATTTTCTGTAGGACTGGTTCCGTCTTTATTATTATTCATTGGAATATCTTATGCATGCGTTTTCTGTTGGACTGATTAAAATCCTTATTAGTATTACATTGGAATAACTTTGTCTATGCGAAATACCGCATGCATGGTGATTTCTGTTGTTATTCCATTCTTTATTATTACATTGGAACATCATCGCCGGTCTTGAATTTCGCTTTGACCGTTCCGTTATTTAGTAATACATTGGAATAACACATCATGCAAAGTACCGCATGCATGGTGATTTCTTTTGTTATTCCATTCTTTATTATACTCAATTGGTTAAAGTTTTGACTTCTATACTCCATGAAATTAGTGGAATATCCTTGATAATTGCTCTTCATCCAGTATCTTTTCATGGATATATTCTTCTGAGCATTCTTGAATTTTACTCTACAAAGCAGTATCATGTTGACAATTTGGACGTATTAGTTCCTGAATAAATTAATTCTTGAACTTGTTTTATTGAATTCTTATATCATTGTCATCATCCTCATGTTTATATTTTTTTGAAAGTGATCTGTGGCATGTAGTGCATAGATGGACTTGGTATGATTATGACCATGGATTATTCGGTGTAATGATGATCGTAATGTTATAAATGATGTGGTAAAAGTCCTCATTGGCCCGTAGTGCATTGATGGATAGTTGTTGGCATGATCATGACCATTAATGAATACACAAATATTCTTGGCCCGTAGTGCATGGATAATTGTGGTCGTGATACTAAAGAATATCCTTGGCCGTAGTGCAGGGGTGATTCGATGATGTGAATTATTTATTTATTGTCGAGTCCCAATGATAAAAGTGATGAAAAACCTTTTAAATCATAAAAGATAGTAGATTTTATTCTCTACTTGACTCTTTTAATGGATTGCTTGTTCGCCGCAGATTAAACTTGATGTTTGTTATATTGTATCGGTTTAACATTTGTTTAAGGCTAATGATAATTTATTCGCATTATCTTAGTCATAATATTTCTTCTTTGGGCTAGTTGAGCTCACCCTTTCTTTCATTGTTTTCTTGTGAAATGAGAATATATTTGGGACGAGTCTGGGGAGCGGAGTGATGGTCCTAGATGGTGCATTAGTAGTCCTCACTATTCTGTGAAATAGTGTGATAATAATTGTAAAGAGGACTCCTTTTGAGTTTGTATACTCTCTAGTAGACAATATTTGTAATCAAACTCACAGTTTATGTTTTGTCGTATTGTACACGACAGTTATATTATTAAGTTGTATTTGAATTCTGTACCATGTATCTGGCGACTCAAGATGGGTGATGTATACCTAATTTTGGGGGCGTCACATAAGCAAATAAACCCTTCGAATGTAAAATCTAGGCTCATCGAACAGAGTCCGACACACAGTTAATATATATAAGTATATATATATTAAAACAAGTAAACGCTCCAGACCTAAGTCTAGGCTCATCGAACAAAGTTCGACACACAGTTCATATATATAAATATATATATATATATATATATATATATATATATATATATATATATATAAAAGCAAATAAACGCTCCAGACCGAAGTCTAGGCTCAATCGAGGAATAACTCGATAATGTTAGTTCAGATATATAAATATATATATATATATATATATAATATATATACAAACTAAAATAAAACCACAGAATGAGAAGTTCGGGCAAAAATCTTGTAACCCAGACTCTCAACGTGAAGAAGGGTGTGTGCAGAGATGAAGAGAAAGGCTTTAAAGTGTGTGAGAAGGCTTACAGTTGACTGCCAAAGAAGACTTCAATATCTTTAAAGCGGGTAAACACTGGCTTTTGTAGGTACAAAAGTAGCTATATATGAGCTCACAAGTGTTTAAAATGAGAAAGTACACTGTATGGGGTGAGTGCAGAGCAAATTGGGCAGGGCTTCCTCGCCGTTTTCTCTTGCAAAATGGCCACCCCAAGCCCTCTATTTATAGAGGATGAAGCCATGAGTATATACTTGGTTGAGCCATGAGTGTACCAGAGGCAACGGGTGGGCCGGGTATCTCTAAAGTCAGGTAAGTCTCGTAGACGTGCACTTAAACCTTTGGAATGTCCACTCGAACTTTTAGAAGTGCAATCCGGGCATCTGTTTGAGGTATACATGACCTATTTTGGATCGCCGTTGTCGAGAGTTGTACAATGGCATAATATTAGAGTTTGTGTGAAGTCATTGAAGATGGGACGATGCCCTCCGATCTTCAAGCTTCATATTTTATCCGTTACCCCGTACAATAGTCACTCGGGATTGATTATACTTGATTCTTGTGGGACATCATTGCGTAGAGATGTGTATGAAATGTTGAGACGATGTGGCGTGGCATCGTGTTAGCGAGATGACGATGTTGCCCCTCACCGGTGTTATTGCTGGTTTGGGCTGATAAAGCACACGTTGCTCAGATCTTCGCTGAGATTGGACTGCTATAATTGTTGAAGGTCCGCATTATCATCTTTGAGGTGTGCTTGTCCTCCCGGTGTTATCTTTGGGTTGGTACAGAGTATCTCGTTGTGAGCGTCGAGATTGAAGCTGGTCACATTTGAAACAAGCATTTTCGGGGTTATCGCCGAAACTGCATTCCTTGGGGTTATCACCAAGGTTGGTGGCTATTCCCATGGTTGGGACTGAGACTGGATACCTCGGGGTTATCTCCGAGATTAATCAGTCTTCTCCGATGTGTGTTTCGGTATTAGATCTGCACGCCTCGGGGTTATATCTGAGGTTAGAATTGTTACTCCCTGTGTGTGTTCTGGGGTTGATGCTGAACTTTTGGTAGTATCCGGTATGGATATGGATTGTCTTTCAGGGTTCCCTCTTAAAAGATGAATCTATCCTCCTGCAATGTTAGTGACAGTAATACAGAAAATTTGGAGTGTCTACAGATGCCCATCTTTATCATACTCATACATGGCGATGCATGGGTAGGATAAAGAATCCTAGACACTTGAAATGTAACAAGACAAACATGGTATTGTATGTAACAACATGATGCAAATGTATGATGCATGTGTACGGGGTTGTGGCCCAACATGCTGGGGATGATTGTTGGATCCCGGTTGCTTCAACTAGGGATTGGCATTGATGACCAGATTTGATGTGTAATCCAAATCTGTTAGGATGTTGATGTTAGAGTTATCACCAAATTCCTATGTCTTTGATAATGACTTGATCCTGAAGATGTACCTCTTATGTGTAAGAGATCTATAGGGATAAAGCTTGATCTATTTGAGGATGTGTATAACATATTCCATCATCGATCCTCTTTGATAACGTTGACCTTTCCTGGTTGGTATCGCCAGAATATGTCCCGATTCTCATTGGACTTACTTGACAACAAATCTTTGTCGAGGATGCGACCTTCGTTGACGTGTACTTCACCGACATGTGAATCAACGGCTGAAAAAAAATCCTGTGGGATATACTGTCAAGGTTGCTTGACCTTCGCTGACGTGTGAATCAACGGTTGATACTCTGTGGGTAAATTATCGAGGTTGCTTGACCTTCGCTGACGTGTGAATCAACAGAACATTGCGTTGTGACCCCCGTCGGGGATCCGCTCGGGAATATATGTAATCGAGCATGAAGTCCTCGAATAGCTCTAGAGCTCTGATAGGTTTTATCGTTATCAGCTGAGATAACGTCAAGGCTGTTTGACCTTCGTTGATATGTGTATCAACGGCTTGAATGTACGTTGTAATCCCCTGCCGGGGCTTCATGTTGTAACCCCCGTCGGGGATCTACATTGTAACCCCCGTCGGGTACTCACGTTGTAACCCCGTCGTCGACGACGCAGAATAACCCGTCGGTGGGACGACGTTGTAACCCTCGTCGGGGACTCACGTTGTAACCCCCGTCGGGGATTCACGTTGATCTTTAAGAGTAATGACCTGGAGTTGGCGGCATCGGACCTGTACAAGGTATTGCCGGATGTGATTTCTGACATATGAGATCATTGGCAGGGTATACCTCGTGTTCGGGTGACTACCAATGAGCGATGTACAGACTCAAAGTTTCATCTGAGAAGACCAGGATTGTATGCTGTTTTGCTAAATTGCGTGGCGTTTTTATTCTCGATTTGACCTTTCTAGTCCGCAAGAACTCCTTTGCAACTCGAACTGGACCAAGCCAGAGGGGTGGGGCCCATATATAGTGCAGCAGTACACCGCTTCATTCTTGAGATGAGCTTCTACTTGGCCATGGATGATATAATCCAGCAGGTTGGTCTCACAAGTCATTTTTAACTTGATTCGCTAAGAGAAATCCGTGAGCCTCCTTCAGATCTGCTGAGTTCGGGCTATTTTCTGCAAATTCTGTCACCGTACAAGTGTTCTACACTATCCTGGTAACGTATGCATGTATTTTTTTCATTTTTTATCCGTTGGATTTTGAGTTATTTCATGAAATGCATCTAAACACATAGTAGTGATTATGTATGCACAAATGACTTGCTAAAAAATATTCAACATAGTAAATGTTAGTATTAAACCATGCTGAACATAATGATGTTAAAAATTTTAACTTTTGAGACAGTCAAATTGGCACTTTTTCTGCTATTTTTTGTCCTATTTGAGGTCCAATGAGCAAAAGGTAAAAAGGCAAAGTACTCCTGATATTGAGGTTAACCTTATGCATGGATGATTTTGATTTTTTATACATATATTATGTATATGACTTTGGGGCAGGTGTGCTACTGAATGGCCATCTAGTCATGCCTATGTGCATGTGGATAGTCCTATTTTCAAAGGGGACAATGGCAAAAACTTTCAAAATATAGGCATTGGGTAGTCATGCATTTTAACTCTATTGTATGTTAAAGTAAATGCATGCATACATATAGTCATAAAATGCATTCTAGAAAGCTCCAGGTAAGGAAATACCACACCCTTTCTGAGGTGATTTAGAGACTTGTTGTCCAGATATTATGGATCCGGATCAGCCGAGCAGTTCCCGTAGGACCACTTCTGGTATATGGAGGAGGGCTTCTGAAGTGCCTCGACTCCGTTCTGTCAGACAGCCTTGTCAATTAGTGGAGGCTGTGATTCGTCTAGTCTGGGCAGACATGCCAGACGTTGAGGACGAGGAGGAGGATATTCCTATTGAGGATCCCGCTCTTGCTGCACATGTTCCCCGTAGGGAGCTACCTTGTATTCAGGTGGCAAACCCAGAGCTTCTGGGTGATTTGAGCAGACATCCATCGATGTACTTGCATGCTAACGAGGTATGGCATTAGACTTTGATCTTCCTTATTTCCTATTGCCGAGGATTAAAGGGTTCTGATGTTGATCTGCATTTCATGCAGGTTCCCGGCTTCACACAGCCTCGAGGGAATTGGTTTAGTATACACTCCATGTATCAGGATCTTCATCCTGATTACCGAGCTGTAGTGCATGATTGGGGATTTGGGGCATTCTTCACCATCTTTGCCCGTCTTTGTCCCTGGGGTTATCTCAGGGCCTTGTCTGAGCGATGGTTTCATCAGACTCAGTCACTCTATCTATTGGATTGTGAGGTGATGATGACGTCGATGGATTAGCGATTTATCACAAGTATGGAGTTTGGAGGGGAGCCAGTGCCTTGCATGGAAAATATTACCCCTACTGCCATCAGATCCTTGTTAGGAGTTACGGCGAGGCGCTCAGCGCGGGACCGTCTGTTTGGTCCTTTGAGCGTAGATGTTATGGCGGGCTTTTGGTGAGCCCATGCCTGATGATATCAGAATCAGGGATCGCATTCTGCGGCGATTATTCCTGATGATCATTAGAGGCTGCTTCATAGTAGATAACTCTTCTACGGTGTCTTTCGCTTTGATTAGCGCCATGCGTCATGTGGACCATATTGGAGAGTATGATTGGGGTTCCTACACCTTTGCCTATTTCCTCCGGGGCATGCGTGTCGCTCACGAGGTTTTAATGAGAGGCTTGGCTGAAGCTTCTACCCATTTCTGCTTTGGTGAGTATTTCTCTTGTCATTTCCCATTTATAGGTTAAGAGTGTTTCTCGATAGCAGATGTTTTGCCATGTGTTGCGGGTTTTTGCTTTATGAGAGGCTTCCATGCTTGTGTTGTGTGAGTGTGTTAGGTTTAGATACCAATCCATGAGTACGATGATGGCATCATTCCATTTTGCCGGAGGTCCATATAGCTGAGGGCTTCACTCACTACTGTATTCAGCTAGAGTTGTTGACAGCTGATACCATCACATGGATTCCCTATTTAAGGGAACACTTGACCATCGGTTTTGAGGATGGATACCCGACTAGAGTCGAGTACGTGATTTCCACCAGGAGAGTTACTCTCTTCACAGATGGAGGCTGGGAGCTCTATTTAGGAGAGCGTTGTAACGCCCCCAAAATAGGTATACAACACCCATTTTGAGTCACCAAATACATGGTATAGAAATAACTACAACTTTATTACTACAACATAAAAACTGTGAGTTTAAAATACAAATATTGTCATCTAGACAATATCCACACTGAAATAAGTCCTCATTACAATTATTGATACACTATTTTACAAAATAGTGAGGACTACTAAAACAACTTCTAGAACCATCATTCCACACCCCGACTATTACTCGCTACATTCTCGCCTCCTGAGAAGAAAAATGGAACAAAAAGTAAAAGGGTGAGCTCAACTAGCCCAGTAAAGAACATTATGACTAAGATAACATAGAACAAATTATCGTTAGTCCTCAATTGGGAAAAATCTAATAGAATACAATAGACAACCAATTTTAAATCAATATTCGCAGCGGAAATAATAATTCATTAGAAGAGTTAAGTAGAGAATGAAATCTACTATTTTTATATATATGAATTTAAAAGTTTATCGTCGATATTTTATCCCTGTAAGATCAATCAATATATATCTGGAATCAAATATTCATCTTTGCACTACAAGCCAAAGATATTCATCAGTTGGTCATGTTCATCTAAACACCTGGTCATCTTTGCACTATGGGCCAAAGATATTCATCAGAAATCATTCATCTTTGCACTACATGCCAAAGATATTCAGTAATATCATCATTTAGGATTGTGGATGATGAAAAATATTTTAAAGGAAACGAATCCAGTGAAACAAAATAACAAATATTAAGGATTCGTATTTCGGTTTATCCATGTACAAAAATACCTCATAAATAATCATAGTGGAGTAAAATTCAAGAATGATCAAAACATGGATACAATCAAAGCTAGTATCCATAATAGATATTTTGAACGAAAAATGAAAATTTAATTTTTCTGTGAATAGTGTCGTATTCGTGAATAGTGCCGTATACGTGAATAGTGTCGTATACGTGAATAGTTCCGTATACGTGAATAGTAACCCCGACACTAAAAGACAAGAATTTCACAAGAAAAATACTCTCAATATTTCGGCATAATGATATTGAAAGAAATAATATCATTTTGAAAAAAATAATATCCCTTACCTCGAAACAATAGTACTTCTGGCTGGAATACTGAATATAGTGTTGAAGGGAACTTGCACCGTATAACAACACTCAAAGTATCAAAATACTCACAAAAATACGCTCAATATATCGGGAGAGAAAGAGAGAGAAAATTTCAGTTTCTGGTGTGATTTTCAATTTTAACTTAAGCATCCTATTTATAGGAAAAAGCTTAGAACACCAAAGCAGAAAATTTAATAAATTAATTATATTTATTAACCAAATGCCTACGTACACCTTTGCCAACTGAATTCAACCCCTAGCACATGTTAATGATGCCCACAAAATGTACAAAAATGTTTTTCTTTTAAAACAAATTTAAAACTTTTAAAAATAATTATTTCGGAACTTTAGAACTTCAATAATTCATAATAAATAGCCCTTTTTTATCAGAAAAATTCAAACCTCGTGTCCTTTCCATAGGAAATTCCATTCTCTACAAATTTACAGATAAAATTTTTTTCAAATTCCAAACAGAAATTGACCGAAATTTACAAACGGGAGATTTTACAGGCTATAATCAAATTTCAGTCAAGAAATGGGGTCCACAAACATGAAAAACATGTTTTAATCATTTAATGCAACAAAAATACTATTCCTCCTCATATACTCATATATCCCACATTCATTGTAAAAATATCATCATTATTATATTATAATAATATAATAAAATATTATTTTATCAAAAAAGATAAAATATCAATTTTCAACAATTGTCACTTTAAAAATTTTCTCTATTTATATCCACATAAAATGAATATTTTCCTCATCATATAAATCAATAATTAATTATTCACAAATAATATTACGAATCACAATCATCGACAACCGTGCGGTTCCCAAGAAAGAGGGGCTTTCAATAAGGATTTTCTCCTTCTTGGCGGCGCAATTAGGTGACCAAACCTCTTCTTAGACAGAACTTTCTAGACATTTCCAATAATTTTATCTAATAATATTATTCAGATAATATGAATTATTGCTCCGATAATGGAAACTACTGTGTAGTGATAATTATTGAAATAACAGAAATATAAAATATCAACGCAGCAATTATTGAATAAAATAAAATACTGAACAGTAATTACTGTAACAATTATTGAGTAGTGCCTTGTTACGTAAGAATCAATAATTGGTGCAATACCGTGTGCTACTGTGCAACAACGAGTATTATTGTATTTTAACCACCGGGTATTCCAATAGTATTAATGGTAACAACTATGCCGTTATTTATAAACAACTTATATTTGTCGTTTTCTTTATCCAATCGCTTTCCGTTATGGGGCCCACACAATGCTGCGCCGTCGTATGAATATTCCCCGACAGTAAGAATATTCCACGACCAAACGAATATTCTCCTATAAAAATGAATATTTTATAACCACTTGCTTATTTAAAATATTTGCGCGTTTTACCCATAACTAACTACATTAATCAAATCAACCCTTACTATATCAAAATAATAAATAGAGGAAATTTGATTTCATTAATAATAAGTTGGGGTCTTACAACCTCCCCTCCTTATGAAATTTCATCCTCGAAATTGATGTACGTACCTAGTGTTTCGAAAAGGTGAGGATACCTTGCTTTCATTTCCGTTTCCAACTCCCAGGTCATTTCCTCAATAGCATGGTTCCTCCACAAAACTTAAACTTGTGGTATGACCTTTGTGCGTAGGACATGCTCCTTCCTATCCAAGATCTTGACAGGTACCTCCTCGTACGTTAAGTCTTCGACTATCTCATCCGGTTCTAACTCAATAACGTGGTTCAGGTCTTTCACATATTTACGTAGCACATATATATGAAAAACATTATGAACACGAGACATACTTGGAGGTAATGCGAGTCTATAAGCCACATTTCCTACTCGATCAAGAATTTGAAATGGACCAATAAATCATGGATTGAGCTTTCCACTTTCCTCGAATCTTGTAACTCCCTTCCATTGAGCAACACGCAACAATACATGATCCTCAATACTAAATTCCACGTTCTTTCAATGAAGATCCACATAACTCTTTTGTCGATCTTGTGCCGTTTGTATACGTTGTCGAATCATTTGGATCTTTTCTGTAGTCATATGTACCAACTCGGGTCCCAACAATGTTGCTTCACCCACCTCATCCCAACATATTGAAGAGCGACACTTTCGTCCATACAATGCTTCGAATGGAGCCACACCTATAGTTACTTGATAACTGTTGTTGTAAGAGAATTCCACCAATGGTAAATACTTATCCCAACTGCCTTTGAAGTCTAGGACACAGAGTCTTAATAGATCTTCTAGAGTTTGAATAGTCCTCTCTGATTGTATGTCCATTTGAGGATGGTATGCCGAACTGAACCGTAAATCCATGCCCATACCTTTTTGCAAGCTAATCCAAAATCTTGAAGTGAATCTTGGGTCACGATCCGAAACTATGGATACTAGCATGCCATGCAACCTCAAAATCTCATTCACGTACATACTAGCAAGACGTTCAAGGGAATAAGTCTCCCGTATCGGCAAGAAATGAGCAGACTTAGTTAATCTATCAACAATAACCCAAATAGCATTTATGCCTTGAGAAACTGTGGGAAGACCCGTAACGAAATCCATGGTAATGTGTTCCCACTTCCATTTCGGAATCTCAAGTGGTTGCAATGGACCCTTTGGCACTTGATGCTCTGCCTTTACACGTTGACAAGTTAAACACCTCGAGATAAACTTTGCAATCTCTCTCTTCATATTGTTCCACCAAAATGTATATCGAAGATCACGATACATTTTGGTACTTCCAGGATGGATTGCAAATGGTGTATTGTGTGCCTCTATCATGATCTTGTACTTCAAATTAGAATCATTAGGAACACAAAGTCTGGAGTGGACTCGAAGTATTCCTTCTTCATCTATTCTTGCTTCTGGAATAGCACCTTCTTGCACTTTCTTCTTTATACGCATCAGCTTCGGGTCCTTGGCTTGAGCAACTTTAACTTTATCGATTAAAGTTGGTTCTATACATATACTTGACATCATTGCATGGGGTCCCCAGAGTCTTGAATTATATCTTCATCTTTTGTAAATCACACAAAATAGGCCTTTGTGTTAATAACATCGCACTCGTTCCCGCATATGATCTTTTACTCAACGCGTCAGCTACCACGTTCGCTTTTCCAGGATGGTATTGAATAGTGTGGTCGTAATCTTTCAATAGCTCGAGCCAACGTCGTTGGCGCATGTTGAGTTCTTTTTGAGTGAATAAAATATTTGAGGCTTTTATGGTCTGAATATATCTCCACTTTCTCCCCATATAGATAGTGCCTCCAAATCTTTAGCGCGAAAACGACTGTTGCCAACTCTAGATCATGAGTAGGATAATTCCTCTCATATTCTTTAAGTTGTTGCGAGGCGTAAGCTATGACTTTCCCACGTTGCATGAGAACACATCCTAACCCTTTTCCTGGAGCATCGCTGTAGATAACAAATCCATCTAAACCAGATGGTATTGTCAAAACAGGTGCCGAAATGAGTCTCCTCTTGAGATCTTAGAAACTCTTCTCGCATTTCTCGCTCCATACGAATTTTTTATCTTTACGAGTCAGATGAGTTAACGGAGTAGCGATTCGAGAAAATCCTTCCACAAATCTCCGATAATAACCAGCTAAGCCCAAAAAGCTACGTACTTCGGTCACCGATTTCGGTTGCTCCCAACTTTGTATTGCTTCAATCTTCGTCAGGTCAATAGATACTCCATGTTTTGACACCACGTGCCCAAGGAATGCTACTTCCTCAAGCCAGAACTCGCATTTCTTCAGCTTGGCATATAACTTGTTATCACGAAGCCTTTGCAGTACCAGCTTCAAATGGTGCTCATGATCTTCACGGCTTTTGGAATATATGAGGATGTCATCAATAAAGACAACAACGAACTGATCCAAATAATCCTTGAATACTCGGTTCATTATATCCATGAAAGCCGCGCGGGAGCATTAGTCAATCCAAAAGACATAACTAGGAATTCATAATGCCCGTACTCGAAGTTCGAAGGCGGTCTTCGGAATATCCTCGCTTTTAACCTTTGGTGATGATATCCGAGCGAAGATCGATTTTTGAAAAGAATTGTGCTCCTTGCAATCGGTCAAACAGGGTCATCAATACGAGGTAGCGGATACCTATTCTTGATAGTGACATGGTTTAATTCCCGGTAATCGATACAAAGTTGCATACTCCCGTCTTTCTTCTTTACAAATAAAACAGGAGCACCCCAAGGAGATGTACTAGGACGAATAAAACCGATGTCCAATAACTCATGTAGTTGGACCTTTAACTCCTGAATTTTAATAGGAGCCATTCTATATGGGGTTTTAGAAATGGGCTTTGTATCAAGTTCAAGATCAATAAAGAATTCAACTTCACGTTCCGGAGGTAGACCGGGAAGTTCTTCGGGAAATACGTCAAGAAAGTCAATAACAACGGGAATATTATTCAAATATGACGTCTCTTTATTCAAATCCATAACATGGGCTAAGAAAGCTTGACATCCATTTTTTAATAAATGAATGGCTATATGGCTTGATATAACAGTGATTGATTTTAATGGTTTAGTTGCTTGAATTTGCACAACAGGTTGGTTAGGAATATGAAAACTAACAACCTTACGAAAACAATCAATTTTGGCATGATGAGTAGTTAACCAATCAATCCCTAAAATCACATCAAATACAAGTATCTTTAAAGAGATAAGGTCAACAGGTAATGTGATGGTGCCAACTTGGATCAAACAAGATTTATAAACAGTGGATGTGATGAAAGTTTCTCCTAACGGAGTCTCCACAGATAAATTAAAGTCTAATTTCTCCGGAGTCAAGTTTAAATGTTGAGCACAAGCAGGAGAAATAAATGAATGGGTAGCACCGGTATCTAGTAAGGTATAAACTTCACAAGAATTTATAATTAGCTTACCAGTGATCACCTCGTTTTGGTTCCTCGTATTTTGACCAGCCACGACAAACTCTCTTCCAAGAACCGTTGACTTTGACTTTTCTAGGATAGCCTTTTGAGTCACCATCCCCACTGGACTTAGTTTCGCTACAGTACAATCTCGAGCGATATGTCCTTCCTTTCCATAATTATAGCATACGACCGGTGGTCTTTCTCCTCCCTTAAAACCAGTTGCTGCTGGTGCTGACGTCTTCATAGTGTCATTGTTGAATCTCCTCTTTTTAAAATCTCCGCCCAACTCGCTTCTTCTATTTTCATGGCCACGATTACCACCAGAGTGGTTACTGCTTTTGTCCGTATTCTTCTTTCTCCATTTGGTTATCATTGTTACGATGGATTTCTTTGTCCACAGTATGATCCTGGTTGTGGTCCCTCGGTTGACCGTACTCGTTATCTCACTCTAATAATTGAGCCCTGTTGACAACATCTGAATAGAGAGAAAATTTATGAGAAATGAGATATTGATGTATGTCGAGTTTTAAACCTCTAAGAAACAGCCGCGTCATACGTTCCTCATTCTCCACCAAATGAGGTGCAAACCTGGATAACTCTGCGAACTTCGCCTCATACTGGGACACCGTCATGTTATTTTGTTCTAATCTAATAAACTCTACCTCCTTCATATGACGAACACTTTCAGGAAAGTATTTGTCATTGAACAGTTTCTGAAATGTTTCCCAAGAAATCTTTGAGTCTGGCAAATGAGCACGCTTCAGCGGACTTCCACCAAAGTGATCCTTTCGCCACGGAACATAAAGGTGGCGAATGGAACCTTCTATTCCTCCGTGCATCCCAAGACATAGAATATCTTGGTAATTTGTTTAACCCACGTCTCTACCTTGATAGGATCCGGCTTTCCAATAAATTCTGGTGGTCCTAACTCTTTGAACTGCTTGGCTGTGACAAACCGTGAATTGCTATCATTTCCTCCTGTATTTTGAACACGAGTCTCCCTCGTCTGATTTTGCATGAACATCAAAAAGCTTCTAAACATCCCATCGTTCATCATCTGCTCAGTGGTGTTGTTCACAGGAGGAACATTGACAGCCTGTTGAACATTCTCCTCGTTGGTGAGCAAAGGTGTCTCCATAGTTTCATTTACTCCACTGTTAACATTCTCAGTCGATATTCTCAAATACAACCATAAAACAAGGGTTAATTTAACAAATTAACATATCACATAATATCCCTATATTTATGACCGACCAACAAATAAGCTTAGGTGGGACACACTAGCGAAGGATTTACTGTCTCTCCCCTCCTAGTTCTATTCCCCGATCTCCGCCAGAGATCATATCCCTAAGCTCTGATACCAACTGTGACGCCCCCAAAATAGGTATACAACACCCATTCTGAGTCACCAAATACATGGTACAGAAACAACTACAACTTTATTAATACAACATAAAAACTGTGAGTTTAAAAGACAAATATTGTCATCTAGACAATATCCACACTGAAATAAGTCCTCAATACAATTATTGATACACTATTTTACAAAATAGTGAGGACTACTAAAACAACTTCTAGAACCATTATTCCACACCTCGACTAGTACTCGCTACATTCTCGCCTCATGAAAAGAAAAATGGAACAAAAAGAAAAAGAGTGAGCTCAACTAGCCCAGTAAAGAACATTATGACTAAGATAACATAGAACAAATTATCGTTAGTCCTCAACAGGGAAAAATCTAATAGAATACAATAGACAACCAGTTTTAAATCAATATTCGCAGCAGAAATAATAATTCATTAGAAGAGTTAAGTAGAGAATGAAATCTACTATCTTCTATATATGAATTTAAAAGTTTATCGTCGATATTTTATCCCTGTAAGATCAATCAATATATCTGGAATCAAATATTCATCTTTACACTACAGGCCAAAGATATTCATCAGTTGGTCATGTACATCTAAACACATGTTCATCTTTGCACTACGGGCCAAAGATATTCATCAAAAATCATTCATCTTTGCAGTACAGGCCAAAGATATTCAGTAATATCATCATTTACGACTGAGGATGATGAAAAATATTTTAAAGGAAACGAATTCAGTGAAACAAAATAACAAATATTAAGGATTCGTATTTAGGTTTATCCATGTCCAAAAATACCTCATAAATAATCATAGTGGAGTAAAATTCAAGAATGATCAAAACATGGATACAATCAAAGCTAGTATCCATAATAGATATTTTGAACGAAAAATGAAAATTTAATTTTTCTGTGAATAGTGTCGATTAAGTGAATAGTGTCAGATATCGTTAATAGTGTCGATATCGTGAATAGTAAACTCAACCCTAAAAGACAAGAATTTCACAAGAAAAATACTCTCAATATTTTAAGATAATGATATTGAAAGAAATAATATCATTTTTGAAAAAATAATATCCCTTACCTCGAAAAGAATAGTACTTACATTTGGAATCTTGAATATAGTCTTTGAAGGGAACTTGCACCGTATAACAACACTCAAAGTATCAAAATACTCACAAGAATACGCTCAATATATTGGGAGAGAAAGAGAGAGAAAACTTCAGTTTCTGGTGTGATTTTCAATTCTAACCTAAGCACCTTATTTATAGAAAAATGCTTAGAACACCAAAGCAGAAAATTTAATAAATTAATAATATTTATTAACCAAATTCCTATGTACACCTAGCACATGTTAATGATGCCCACAAAATGTACAAAAACATTTTTCTTTTAAAACAAATTTAAAACTTTTAAAAATAATTATTTCAAAACTTCAATAATTCATAATAAATTGCCCTTTTATCAGAAAAATTCAAACCTCATGTCCTTTCCATAGGAAATTCCATTCTCTACAACTTTGCAGAAGAAAATTTCCAAATTCCAAACAGAAATTAACCGAAATCCACAAATGGGCGATTTTACAGGCTATAATCAAATTTCAGTCAAGAAATGGGGTCCACAAACATGAAAAACTTGTTTTAATCATTTAATGCAACAAAAATACTCTTCCTCCTCATATACTCATATATCCCACATTCATTGTAAAAATATCATCATTATTATAATATAATAATATAATAAAATATTATTTTATCAGAAAAGATAAAATATCGATTTTCAACAATTGTCACTTTAAAAATTTTCTCCATCTATATCCACATAAAATGAATATTTTCCTCATCATATAAATCAATAATTAATTATTCACAAATAATATTACAGAATCACAATATCGACAACTGTGCGCCTCCTGAGAAAGAGGGGCTTTTAATAAGGATTTCTCCTTCATGGCGGTATTGATTAGGTGACCAACCCTTTCCTTAGATGTAACTTTCTAGACATTGCCAATAATGTTATCTAATAATATTATTCAGATAATATGAATTATTGCTCCGATAATGGAAAATAATGTGTAGTGACAATTATTGAAACAACTGTAATATAAAATATCAACGCAGCAATTATTGAATAAAATAAAATACTGAACAGTAATTACTGTAACAATTATTGAGTAATGCCTTCTTACATAAGAATCAATAATTGGTGCAATACCATGTGCTACTGTGCAACAACGCTTATTACTGTGTTTTAACCACCGGGTATTCCAACAGTATTAACGGCAACAACTATGTCGTTATTTATAAACAACTTATATTTGTCGTTTTCTTCATCCAATCGCTTTCCGTTATGGGGACCACACACAATCTTTACCGTCGTCATTATGAATATTCCCAACGGTAAGAATATTCCACGACCAAACGAATATTCTCCGATAAAAATGAATATTTTATAACCACTTGCTTATTTAAAATATTTGCGCGTTTTACCCATAACTAACCACATTAATCAAATCAACCCTTACTATTTCAAAATAATAAATAGAGGAAATTTAATTTCATTAATAATAAGTTGGGGTCTTACAAGCGTGCTATTAGGAGCATCACAGGGGAGATTCGTATGCCGATCTTGCCTCCTGCCAGGCGTCATTGGCCTGTATTGCAGTCACCCGTCATTGATATCCCATTGTTGGGGGTCGACGGCTTTACATTATCAGAGGTCCTTGCACTCAGGAGACGTTCCAGCGTTGGTAGTTCCCTCGTACTATCGGAGCCCAGTCTCGCGCCACATAGTTTATGCGGGATATGGTTCCAGGATCCGTGATGATGATGGATTGGATAGCTTTTGTCCGAGATCCAACTCATATGACACAGATTGATAGTCTGACCCGGTAGTTGGACCAGGCACATATAGTTATCCGGTATTTGGGCAGAGATCCGGTAGAGGCGGCTTCATTTGATCCTTCCAGCTCAGGCGCTGGCCCCTCAGATGACCCATTTGGTTTTGTCGGTGCAGATCCTCCTTTATATAGGCCTGACATCCCTGTTGATAGAGATCCAATGACTCTGGAGGAGTTACATCAGGTGGACAAGATTGATGATGTGGATATCGACACCATTGTCTTCTTCTGATGTGTATTCTTATTATATCTTTTGATAGGCCTCTGTTAGATATTGGGTGGTTGTACCTCATTCTCGCTATATCATTTGATAGGCCTCTGTTAGTAGTAGGGCGTCTGTGCCCCATTTCCCTGTATTTGTAGCTGTACAGAGATAATGTATTAGATGATGATATACTTAGGAATGTATGCACAGTTTTTCCATTGCCTATACCATATTGCCATCTATTATCTGCTATGCATGTATCATGTTATGTATATGTATGTATGTCCAGAGATATTCGGCATTGACCCCTGGATGGTCTTATGACACGGCCCGCATAGATGTCTTCTACGACAGTTAGCCGTATAGATCATACCCCATCATCATTGGTGGCATTGGGTATGCAATCGTGGTATGATAGCATGTCACCACCAGAACAGGGTATTGTCAGATCATTCTCGCAAAGATTCCATGACCTTATTAACGTTTGAGTTCCCACAGGGGTTTGTGGGACGGATGCTTTAGAGTATTGGGGCACCGGATAAGCGAGTCTTCCGATTCGGGACCCATGAGTTGACTCCACTCTGGAGGAGTATACGACGATTGGCGATCTTTGCCATTGATGCGGACCTTGCGTATATATGGCTTTGGGAGACATGAGTAGAGCGTTCATGACTCTCACCGGATTGCGGCAGAGTGGTAGTGAGAATGAGTGACGTCCGCCACGTGATATCCCAACATTTTTTGTATGACAGATTTGGCTCTGAGGATAGCTATTCACGACATTCCAGGGATTTCACCGCACCGGAGGACCATTGGCGTTTGGCCAGGGTTGATGTACTGCTGTTATGCGTACTGTCATATGTCTATATGCCACGATACGTGGATGAGATAGACATTGGTGTCATCATGGTCGTGAGAGCTCTTAGGGAGGGTCGCACCATTATACCTATGATTGTAGTAGAGACCCTGTGGTCAGCATCCTAGTGCTACACTTATCCGACAGGAGTGTTCACGGGTAGTTTGGTCATGCTGTATATGTGGTTTATGTCACAATTGAGACCGATTGGCACTCTTAGACGGCATGGGTATTAGTTCTCCCATGATGTAGCCATGTCATACTCTTTTCAGCCATCGGAGTGTATAGATGCTCTGTCTTGGTCCACATTTTTGGCAGATATCAGAGATCCATTCAACATATTGCCGTGTTCGGGGCTTAGCTCACCATACTGCTTTATTACTCATGCTCCGGGCATGGACTACCTCCCTCTGGCTGGTTTGAGGGGCGTGACTACTTACCACCCACTGGCCGTGATGTCGCAGTTTAACCAGTTTCAAGATTTTCATCCTTTCGAGGGGGCGATAGGCCAGCGTTCAACTTCTCGATATCTCTCAGTAGAGGACCGATCCCGTGTGTATGCTTGTTGAGATCAGCGGGAGATAACTGCTTTTTCTGTGTGCCATCTAGGTTGTTTTACAGAGTATTCCGCATGGATGGAGACAGAGGTTTTATCTACCGCGGCGAAGATTCTACAGATGGGATAATGAGTCGATGATGTAGAGCCCATGGAGGACATCGATTCCTACATCGAGGAGGAGCCCGCTACTGGGTTGCCAACATTTCCTCTAGATTCTCTCAGTACCAGTACTGTTGTGATTCAGCACTCAGCACAGTACTTTGAGCAGAGTCTTTATCTGATGACCTTTGAAAGAGATCAGGCCAGATCTATGATGTTGACTTGCCCTTGATGGGAGAGACGGAGCTCTATTAGAGAGGGACGAGGCATTAGTTCGCAGAGATGTCGCTGTTATTGAGCGGGATGAGGCTAGATCAGCCAGAGACGCAGTGATAGTTGAGCGAGATAGTACCATATCTGCTCGGGATGTAGCCATCACAGATAGTATTGCAGTGAGGTCCCTTACCACTGGCATGATTGCAGAGATGAGTGCATATATTGATGATCATATGGTCACCATACAGATGGCTGCAGATCTGTTGGGTCGTGTGGATATTCTCGTACAGGAGACCACAGCTTCACATCCTTCTTCTGAGAGGGACACCATGTTGGGCTAGTTAGCTCGCATATACCCTGACTTGTAGATGAGCTTGTGTTTACCTGCACAGACTAGTTTAGCCATTTTGTCATGTACAGTTTACATTATATATATCAAACAACATTATATATATGACAGGGAAATATATTTTTGGATCACTTCCCTTTTAGATATACTTTGCTACTGGCTTGATATTTTGCCTGCTGCTTCAGGGCTTGTGATCCTGATGTATTCTGAATTCCTCCTGGGTGGATGGACATTGAGTTGTCTCTGAATAGTTTAGAATGGATCATCGATCTGTATGTATCCCTACCATCTTTGGTGTCTTGGGACTGGTTTCTGTATGAAAATGTGGAGAGGAGTGTGGCTTTCCTCTCTGAGATTGACCGCACCACAGATGGTCGCCAGAACTTCTATTTAGCAGAAGCCCAGTTAATTCCATCTCTTATGGATTGGTGTTGTCTCTTCAAGGTATGACCACAGCTTAGATGGTCGCCGAATCTCCTATTTGAGAGGAGTTCAGGTAATTCCATCCCTTTGGTCTGAAGCCGAATGAAATGTAGTGGTTTGAAGGATGATCCCAGTACCAGTTAACAATGGTTTTTGTTTTGGTAGAGGGTGAGACCGAACCATGAATGGCTGCCTACGTACTCCTATTGAAGAGGAGATCAGGTCTGCGTAGTTCGAATCTGGTGTAAGAGGTTCAACGCTGTATATGGCAGATATGGTGTAGGAATGTTTTTGGTTGTTTTTGTTTTTGTAAGGGTAGAAATATTTTTGTTGTTTTTGTTTTATTGCGACCGAGCCATATGAAATGGTTGCCTACGTACTCCTATTGAAGAGGAGATCAGGTTGGCGTAGTTCGCCCTTCAGGGCGAGTGGAAAAAGTGTAATCCCATGTGTAGGTCAGAGTGCGGGGAGGAGAAAGTTTAATCCTTGGTTGAGGATAAACTGTAGGTACGAGAAGTTTGATCCCATGTATGGGTAGCCAAACTTCAAACGCGAGAGGTTCAATCCATAGTGGGATGACCTAAGTCGTAGGAACGCAAAGGAGCCAGGCTGCTGGCTTGAAAAGTATGTTTCCCTGAGGGGCAAAGTGTGGAAGAATTGTATGTGGTAAAGGGTTAAAGAACCGAAATGACTGCTGATCTGATGGTCCAACACCAGGGTGTTTGCTTGATGGCAACTTCAGATATAGTACCATTTCACGGCGTCCGAATTGATGAGTTGTGGAAATTCATTGTAAGACCCCAACTTATTATTAATGAAATTAAATTTCCTCTATTTATTATTTTGAAATAGTAAGGGTTGATTTGATTAATGTGGTTAGTTATGGGTAAAACGCGCAAATATTTTAAATAAGCAAGTGGTTATAAAATATTCATTTTTATCGGAGAATATTCGTTTGGTCATGGAAAATTCTTACTGTCAGGGGAATATTAAATTTACTTGCCAAAATTTTATGTGGACCCCATAA
The DNA here is from genome assembly GCA_020205615.1 of Panax quinquefolius. Taxonomy (NCBI): domain Eukaryota; kingdom Viridiplantae; phylum Streptophyta; class Magnoliopsida; order Apiales; family Araliaceae; genus Panax; species Panax quinquefolius. Next base: position 86,786,140 of record CM035166.1, read on the forward strand.
TGAAAAGTGATTGGATGAAGAAAGCGACAAATATAAGTTGTTTATAAATAGCTGGCGTAGTTGTTACCAATTAATATTGTTGGAATACCCGGTGGTTAAAAACAAGAATAATACGCGTGTTGCTGTTGCGAAAGACACTGCAGTATTGCACCAATTATTGATTCTTACGTAAGAAGGCACTACTCAATAATTGTTACGAGAATTATCATTTACTATTTTATTTTATTCAATAATTCTTCGCGTTGATATTTTATATTCTTCGTTGTTTCAATAATTGTCACTACACAAGATTTTCCATTATCGGAGCAATAATTCATATTATCTTAATAATATTATTAGATAACATTATTGGCAATGTCTAGAAAGTTACATAAGGAGAGGTTTGGTCACCTAATTGCGCTTCAAAGCCAAAAGAGAAATCCTTATTGGAAAGCCCCTCTTTCAGGAACCGCACGGTCGATGATTGTGATTCTCGTAATATTATTTGTGAATAATTAATTATTGATTTATATGATGAGGAAAATATTCATTTTATGTGGATATAGATGTAGAAAATTTTTAAAGTGACAATTGTTGAAAATCGATATTTTATCTTTTCTGATAAAATAATATTTTATTATATTATTATAATATAATAATGATGATATTTTTACAATGAATGTGGGATATATGAGTATATGATGAGGAAGAGTATTTTTGTTGCATTAAATGATTAAAACATGTTTTTTATGTTTGTGGACCCCATTTCTTGACTACAATTTGATTATAACCTGTAAAATCGCCCGTTTGTGGATTTCGGTCAATTTTTATTTGGAATTCGGAAAACTTTTCTTCTGTAAAGTTGTAGAGAATGGAATTTCCTATAGAAAGAACATGAGGTTCAAATTTTTCTGATAAAAGTGCTATTTATTATGAATTATTGAATTTCTGAAGTTCTGAAATAATTATTTTTAAAAGTTTTAAATTTGTTTTAAAAGAAAAACGTTTTTTTAAATTTTGTGGGCATCATTAACATGTTCTAGGGGCTGAATTCAGTTGGCAAAGGTGTACGTAGGAATTTGGTTAATAAATATTATTAATTTATTAAATTTTCTACTTTGGTGTTCTAAGCATTTTCCTATAAATAGGGTGCTTAGGTTAGAATTGAAAATCACACCAGAAACTGAAGTTTTCTCTCTCTTTCTCTCACAATATATTGAGCGTATTCTTGTGACTATTTTGTTACTTTGAGTGTTGTTATACGGTGCAAGTTCCCTTCAGCACTATATTCAGTATTCCAGCCAAAAGTAATATTCTTTCGAGGTAAGGGATATTATTTTTTTTAAAATGATATTATTTCTTTCAATATCATTATGCCGAAATATTGAGAGTATTTTTCTTTTGAAATTCTTATATTTTAGTGTCGGGGTTACTATTCACGTATACGGCACTATTCACGAATACGACACTATTCACAGAAAAATTAAATTTTCATTTTTCGTTCAAAATATCTATTATGGATACTAGCTTTGATTGTATCCATGTTTTGATCATTCTTGAATTTTACTCCACTATGATTATTTATGAGGTATTTTTGTACATGGATAAACCTAAATACGAATCCTTAATATTTGTTATTTTGTTTCACTGGATTCGTTTCCTTTAAAATATTTTTCATCATCCTCAGTCCTAAATGATGATATTACTGAATATCTTTGGCATGTAGTGCAAAGATGATTGATTTTTGATGAATATCTTTGGCCCGTAGTGCAAAGATGAACATGTGTTTAGATGTACATGACCAACTGATGAATATCTTTGGCTTGTAGTGCAAAGATGAATATTTGATTCCAGATATATATTGATTGATGTTACAGGGATAAAATATCGATGATGAACTTTTATATTCATATATAGAAGATAGTAGATTTCATTCTCTACTTAACTCTTCTAATGAATTATTATTTCCGCTGCGAATATTGATTTAAAACTGGTTGTTTATTGTATTCTATTAGATTTTTCCCTGTTGAGGACTAACGATAATTTGTTCTATGTTATCTTAGTCATAATGTTCTTTACTGGGCTAGTTGAGCTCACCCTTTTCTTTTTGTTCCATTTTTCTTCTCAGGAGACGAGAATGTAGCGAGTACTAAGTCGGGGTGTGGAATGATGGTTCTAGAAGTTGTTTTAGTAGTCCTCACTATTTTGTAAAATAGTGTATCAATAATTGTAATGAGAACTTATTTGAGTGTGGATATTGTCTAGATGACAATATTTGTATTTTAAACTCACAGTTTTTATGTTGTATTAATAAAGTTGTAGTTGTTTTTGTACCATGTATTTGGCGACTCAGAATGGGTGTTGTATACCTATTTTGGGGGCGTCACAGTTGGTATCAGAGCTTAGGGATATGATCTCAAGCGGAGACGGAGAATAGAACTAGGAGGGGAGAGACGAGTAAATCCTTCGCTAGTATGTCCTACCTAAGCTTATTTGTTGGTCTCATCATAATATAGGATATTATGTGATATGTTAATTTGTTAAATTAACCCTTGTTTTATGGCAGTATTTGAGAATGTCGACTGAGAATGTTAACAGTGGAGTAAATGAGACCGTGGAGACACCTTTGCTCACCAACGAGGAGAACGTGCAACAGGCTGGCAATGTTCCTCCTGTGAACAACATCACTGAGCAGATGATGAACGATGGGATGTTTAGAAGCTTTTTGCAATTCATGCAAAATTAGACGAGGGAGACTCGTGTTTAAAATACAGGAGGAAATGATAGCAATTCACGGTTTGTCACAACCAAGCAATTCAAAGAGTTTGGACCACCAGAATTTATTGGAAAGCCGGATCCGATCAAGGCAGAGACGTGGGTTAAACAAATTACCGAGATATTCGATGTCTTGGGATGCACGGAGGAACAGAAGGTTCCATTCGCCACCTTTATGTTCCGTGTGAAAGGCGTATCACTTGGTGGGAGTCTGTGAAGCTGCGACTCACTGCCAGACTCAAAGCATGTCTTCGGGAGACACATTTCAGAATCGCTCAATGACAAATACTTTCCTAAAAGTGTTCGTCATATGAAGGAGGTAGAGTTTATTAGATTGGAATAAAATAACATGACGGTGTCCCAGTACGAGGCGAAGTTCGCGGAGTTATCCAGGTTTGCACCTCATTTGGTGGAGAATGAGGAACGTATGACGCGGATGTTTCTTAGAGGTTTGAAACCCGGCATACGTCAATATCTCATTTCTCATAAATTTTCTCTCTATTCAGATGTTGTCAACATGGCTCAATTATTAGAGCGAGATAACGAGTACGTTCAACCGAGGGACCACAACCAGGATCATACCGGTGACAGCAGTCATCAGAACAACGATAACCAGCAGAGAAAGAAGAATATGGACAAAAGAGGTAACCACTCTGGTGGTAATCGTGGCCATGAAAATAGAAGAAGCGAGTTGGGGGGAGATTTTAAAAAGAGGAGATTCAACAATGACACTGTGAAGATGTCAGCACCAGCAACAACTAGTTTTAAGGGAGGAGAACGACCACTGGTCGTATGCTATAAATGTGGAAAAGAGGGACATATCAGCCCAAACTGTCCACAACAGTTCAAAGTATGCTATAATTATGGAGAGGAAGGACATATCACTCCAGATTGTACTATAGCGAAACCAAGTCCAGTGGGGATGGTGACTCAAAAGGCTGTCCCAGAAAAGTCAAAGTCAACGGTTCCTAGAAGAGCGTTTGTCGTGACTGGTCAAAATGCGAGGAACCAAAACGAGGTGATCACTGGTAAGCTAATAATAAATTCTTGTGAAGTTTATACCTTACTAGATATCGGTGTTATCCATTCATTTATTTCTCCTACTTGTGCTCAACGTTTAAACTTAATTCCGGAGAAATTAGACTTTGATTTATCTATGGAGACTCCGTTAGGAGAAACTTTCATCACATCTACTGTTTATAAATCTTGTTTGATCCAAGTTGGCACCATCACATTACCTGTTGACCTTATCTCTTTAAAGATACTTGGATTTTACGTGATTTTAGGGATTGATTGGTTAACTACTCATCATGCCAAAATTGATTATTTTCGTAAGGTTGTTAGTTTTCATATTCCTAACCAACCTGTTGTGCGAATTCAGGCAACTAAACCATTAAAATCAATCACTGTTATATCAAGCCATAAAGCCATTCGTTTATTAAAAATGGATGTCAAGCTTTCTTAGCCCATGTTATGGATTTGAATAAAGACACGTCATATTTGAATAATAATCCTATTGTTATTGACTTTCCTAACGTATTTCCTGAAGAACTTCCCGGTCTACCTTCGGAACGTGAAGTTGAATTCTTTATTGATCTTGAACCTGATACAAAGCCCATTTCTAAAACCCATATAGAATGGCTCCTATTAAACTTCAGGAGTTAAAGGTCCAACTACATGAGTTATTGGATATCAGTTTTATTCGTCCTAGTACATCTCCTTGGGGTGCTCCTGTTTTATTTGTAAAGAAGAAAGACGGGAGTATGCAACTTTGTATCGATTACTGGGAATTAAACCATGTCTATATCAAGAATAGGTATCCGCTACCTCGCATTGATGACTTGTTTGATTAGTTGCAAGGAGCACAATTCTTTTCAAAAATTGATCTTCGTTCTGGATATCATCAGCTGAAGGTTAAAACTGAGGATATTCTGAAGACTGCCTTCAGAACTCGGTACGGGGATTATGAATTTCTAGTCATGTCTTTTGGATTGACTAATGCTCTTGCGGCTTTCATGGATATGATGAACCGAGTATTCAAGGATTATTTGGATCAGTTCATTGTTGTCTTTATTGATGACATTCTTATATATTCCAAAAGCCGTGAAGATCATGAACACCATTTGAAGTTGGTACTGCAAAGGCTTCGTGATAACAAGCTATATGCCAAGCTGAAGAAATGCAAGTTCTGGCTTGAGGAAGTAGCATTCCTTGGGCACGTGGTGTCAAAACATGGAGTATCTATTGACCCAACGAAGATTGAAACAATACAAAGTTGGGAGCAACCGAAATTGGTGACCGAAGTACGTAGCTTTTTGGGCTTAGCTGGTTATTATCGGAGATTTGTGGAAGGATTTTCTCGAATCGCTACTCCGTTAACTCAGCTGACTCGTAAAGATACAAAATTCGTATGGAGCGAGGAATGCGAGAAGAGTTTCCAAGATCTCAAGAGGAGACTCATTTCGGCACCTGTTTTGACAATACCATCTGGTTCGGATGGATTTGTTATCTACAACGATGCTTCAGGCAAAGGGTTAGGATGTGTTCTCATGCAACGTGGGAAAGTCATAGCTTACGCCTCGCGACAACTTAAAGAATATGAGAGGAATTATCCTACTCATGATCTAGAGTTAGCGGCAAAATAATCGTTGCCGCTTAAAGATCCTGGAGGCACTATCTATATGGGGAGAAAGTGGAGATATATTCGCACCATAAAAGCCTTAAATATTTCTTCACTCAAAAAGAACTCAACATGCGGCAGAACGACGTTGGCTCGAAATTTAAAGATTATGACCACACTATTGAATACCATCCCGAAAAGTTTAACGTGGTAGCCGACGCGCGTTGAGTAGAAGATCATATACGCGGAACGAAAGTGCGATGTTGTTAACACAAAGGCCTATTTTGTGTGATTTACAAAAGATGAAGATAGAATTCAAGACTCGGGGACCCATGCAATGATGTCAAGTATATGTATAGAACCAACTTTAATCGATAAAGTTAAAGTTGCTCAAGCCACGGACCCGGAACTGATGCGTATGAAGAAGAAAGTGCAAGAAGGTGCTATTCCAGAAGCAAGAATAGATGAAGAAGGAATACTTCGAGTCCACACCAGACTTTATGTTCCTAACGATTCTGATTTGAAGTACAAGATCATGATGGAGGCACACAATACACCATTTGCAATCCATCCTAGAAGTAGCAAAATGTATCATGATCTTCGACATACATTTTGGTGGAACAATATGAAGAGAGAGATTGCAAAGTTTATCTCGAGGTGTTTAACTTGTCAACGTGTAAAGGCGGACCATCAAGTACCAAAGAGTCCATTGCAACCACTTGAGATTCTGAAATGGAAGTGGGAACTCATTACCATGGATTTCGTTACGGGTCTTCCCACGGTTTCTCAAGGCATAAATGCTATTTGGGTTATTGTTGATAGATTAACTAAGTCTGCTCATTTCTTGCCGATACGGGAGACTTATTCCCTTGAACGTCTTGCTAGTATGTACGTGAATGAGATTTTGAGGTTACATGGCATGCCAGTATCCATTGTCTCGGAACGTGACCCAAGATTCACTTCAAGATTTCGGGTTAGCTTGCAAAAAGCTATGGGCACGGATTTACGGTTCAGTTCGGCATACCATCCTCAAACAGACGGACAATCAGAGAGGACTATTCAAAATCTTGAAGATCTATTAAGACTCTGTGTCCTAGACTTCAAAGGCAGTTGGGATAAGTATTTACCATTGGTGGAATTCTCCTACAATAACAGTTATCAAGCAAGTATATGTGTGGCTCCATTCGAAGCATTGTATGAACGAAAGTGTAAGCTCCAATATGTTGGGATGAGGTGGGTGAAGCAACATTGTTGGCTTTTTTAGAGTTAGTACGTATGACTACAGAAAAGATCCAAATGATTCGACAACGTATACAAATGGCACAGGATCGACAAAAGAGTTATGCGGATCTTCATCGAAAGGACGTGGAATTTAGTATTGGGGATCATGTATTGTTGCGTGTTGCTCCATGGAAGGAAGTTACAAGATTCGGGAAAAGAGGAAAGCTCAATCCATGATTTATTTGTCCATTTCAGATTCTTGATCGAGTAGGAAATGTGGCTTATAGACTCGCATTACCTCCAAGTATGTCTCGTGTTCATAATATTTTTCATATATATGCGCTACGTAAATATGTGAAAGACCCGAACCACGTTATTGAGTTAGAACCGAACGAGATAGCCGAAGACTTAACGTACGAGGAGGTACCTGTCAAGATCTTGGATAGGAAGGAGCATGTCCTACGCACAAAGGTCATACCACAAGTTAAAGTTTTATGGAGGAACCATGCTATTGAGGAAATGACCTGGGAGTTGGAAACGGAAATGAAAGCAAGGTATCCTCACCTTTTCGAAACACCAGGTATTTACGTCAATTTTGAGGACGAAATTTCATAAGGAGGGGAGGTTGTAAGACCCCAACTTATTATTAATGAAATTAAATTTCCTCTATTTATTATTTTGAAATAGTAAGGGTTGATTTCTTTAATGTGGTTAGTTATGGGTAAAACACGCAAATATTTTAAATAAGCAAGTGGTTATAAAATATTCATTTTTATTGGAGAATATTCGTTTGGTCGTGGAATATTCGTACGACGGCGCAGCCTTGTGTGGGCCCCATAACGAAAAGCGATTGGATAAAAAAATGACAAATATAAGTTGTTTATAAATAACGGCGTAGTTTTTACCGTTAATACTGTTGGAATACCCGGTGGTTAAAACACAGTAATATGCGTTGTTGCATAGTAGCACACGATATTGCACCAATTATTGATTCTTACATAAGAAGGCACTACTCAATAATTATTATAGTAATTACTGTTCAGTATTTTATTTTATTCAATAATTGATGCGTTGATATTTTATATTACTGTTGTTTCAATAATTGTTGTTACACAGTATTTTCCATTATCGGAGCAATAATTCATATTATCTGAATAATATTATTAGATAACATTATTGGCAATGTCTAGAAAGTTCTGTCTAAGGAAAGGGTTGGTCACCTAATTGCGCGCCAGTAAGAAGAAATCCTTATTGGAAAGCCCCCTCTTTCTTGGGAACTGCCTGGTTGTCAGTATTGTGATTCTATAATATTATTTATGAATAATTAATTATTGATTTATATGATGAGGAAAATATTCATTTTATGTGGATATAGATGGAGAAAATTTTTAAAGTGACAATTGTTGAAAATCGATATTTTATCTTTTCTGATAAAATAATATTTTATTATATTATTATAATATAATAATGATGATATTTTTACAATGAAGGTGGTATATATGAGTATATGAGGAGGAAGAGTATTTTTGTTGCATTAAATGATTAAAACAAGTTTTTCATGTTTGTGGACCCCATTTCTTGACTGAAATTTGATTATAGCCTGTAAAATCGTCCATTTGTGGATTTCAGTCAATTTTTGTTTGGAATTTGAAAAAATTTTCTTCTGCAAAGTTGTAGAGAATGGAATTTCCTATGGAAAGGACATGAGGTTTAAAATTTTCTAATAAAAAGGGCTATTTATGAGGTATTTTTGTACATGGATAAACCGAAATACGAATCCTTAATATTTGTTATTTTGTTTCACTGGATTCGTTTCCTTTAAAATATTTTTCATCATCCACAATCCTAAATGATGATATTTCTGAATATCTTTGGCATGTAGTGCAAAGATGAATGATTTCTGATGAATATCTTTGGCCCATAGTGCAAAGATGAACAGGTGTTTAGATGAACATGACCAACTGATGAATATCTTTGGCCTGTAGTGCAAAGATGAATATTTGATTCCAGATATATTGATTGATGTTACAGGGATAAAATAGCGACGATGAACTTTTATATTCATATATAGAAGATAGTAGATTTTATTCTCTACTTAACTCTTCTAATGAATTATTATTTCCGCTGCGAATATTGATTTAAAACTGGTTGTTTATTGTATTCTATTAGATTTTTCCATGTTGAGGACTAACGATAATTTGTTCTATGTTATCTTAGTCATAATGTTCTTTACTGGGCTAGTTGAGCTCACCCTTTTCCTTTTTGTTCCATTTTTCTTCTCAGGAGGCGAGAATGTAGTGAGTATTAGTCGGGGTGTGGAATGATGGTTCTAGAAGTTGTTTTAGTAGTCCTCACTATTTTGTTAAATAGTGTATCAATAATTGTACTGAGGACTTATTTGAGTGTGGATATTGTCTAGATGACAATATTTGTATTTTAAACTCATAGTTTTTATGTTGTATTAATAAAGTTGTAATTGTTCCTGTACCATGTATTTGGCGACTCAGAATGGGTGTTGTATACCTATTTTGGGGGCGTCACATTCATCGCCGTCTGTTGGGTAAAATCAATACGCGTAAAAACACGCAAGTGTACGTGGTCAACAAGTAATATAGTAGTAAATAGAGTATCGTTCCCACGAGGACAAATTATTAAAAATTTTAATTTCACAATTATCAATTTTCTATTAATCCTAATTCTATTAAACTATTCAATTCAATGGTTTTAAAACTATATAAAAAAACTAAATTAATAAATAAGTAAATTATCACAAAACATACACCAATATCAAAATCTGGAATTTCAAACAATTAATGGTGAATTAGACTTATGATTTCACCCTGAGCTTCACTCTAATTGTCAAAACTTTATTCCATCTCAATTTAATATCCCAGTTTATTAATCAAGAACACGAATGTAGTAATAGCCACCTCTCGATGCACTAATACCGTATTAACATCAATCCACAATTAAGATAGAAATCCGTTAAACACCTAAATTAACCAACTCATTATATCTCTATATGAACTGCAATTAAAGAAGGTATAAGTTTAAGCTCACTATACGATTACATGTGATGTCAAGCATATCTCTACCTTAACAATAATCAAAAATCTGCTATTGACAAAATTCTTGACACATTCTATATTAACTAGGTCTAGATTCGAATCTCCTCTCTCGATTCCTTTCAAATCCACAAAGAACTGTTGATCAGGCAATTCATAAATTCACACTCAAATTAACATAGATAAACTGAAAATATATTATTGAATTAGAAATCAAAGCTATAAAATCATCGTTTCACCCAAAGATCCATCACAAGTCTAATGAGTAAATTAGTTCATAACGAATGAATTAAAAACTGAATAATTTGTTGAAAACATCCTTCCAATTACAAATAAAACTAAAGAGAAGAAGAATAATGAAAACTCCTTCACGTAGCCTTGATTCGCAACCGTCATGACAATCTCTGAAAATTACTCCTCCAAAGTTTTTCTTGAATCCTGGAAATCGCTCTTGAATTATGCTCCGTGTGTTGTAAGATTGTTCTTTTTCCAAGTAATCTCTAGCTCTTCATCTGTTTTGGCCGAAGTCCCCTTTTATTAGAGTCCATACGCATCATCAAAGTCCCACAAACCAAGTCCCAAAGAGAGTTCAAACAAAGAATGAGGACACTTGCAAATCCGGCACCCAGCCTTCTACGGGGTAATAAGTTTAATAAAGGCTCCGCCCGTGAAAGCATGTCCACTGCTAACAAAATCTTGTGACTTCATGCATTTTTCCAACTTTGCTCCAAAAGTCCGCCTTTCTTTACCACTTGCCTCCATGACCACCCTACACATAAAATAACATGAAACGAATAAAAATGAACACAAAACACGAAGATAACTATGAATTTAAACTTGAAATGAATATCAATTCGTGTATATAAAATCCACTTATCAAAATCCCCCAAACTTAAACAGTGCTAGTCCTCGAGCACAAAACAAACTACATGCTATGCAATGCAATGAAATGTAATAACAATCTAAATGCCTAAAAATCCAACAACATTGCATAAACTAACTTATCCCATCGGCCTCATAGAAAACAAGCAACTTTACAATACAAATTATCAAAACCAATCCACACTTACGTATTAATTCTCAAATCTTGAACAATTATCACTAGTATAGCGTGCGTGTGTGATCAACATCTAAGATAACTGATACGGACCCAAATTCAATACACAAACAACTTCTTAGAAGGAATCATACAATGCAAACTTAAAAATCTCAAAGACAGGCACGACTCAACTAAAATTAAACACAACCAAATTCAAGGATACATGCAGGATACTTATACTTTCTTTTCTTCTTCTTCTTTTTTTTTCACGCGGGGACTTTTTGCACTTTTCCCGTGATTATTTCCCTTTTCTTTTTCTTTTGATACATGGTTGGTGAGTGCGTTTTACGCTCCATCTCACGCTTGTGTTTATGGGGAGTGTTTCTCCTCAACCCACCACAAGACTCAACATGTTTCATTTTTTATTTTTATTTTTATTTTTTTTAAAGCTTATATACCCCACATATATTCCCCCAAACTTAGGTTTTTGTCTAATTTAAGCCTTCACTGCCTATCCTTGTCATTTTCTGGTTCACCCTAGCATTATCCTTTAGAAACTTTTTATGTATCAATTTGAACTGACCGATCAACAAAGATGTTATTAGTGCTACCCTTTTTATTACAGTTTCTAACAAGTCCAAGAATTGATTCATTACAAAAATTATATCATAGTTCTAATAATCCATACTATATTGGTTAAACTTGTTCACAATCTCATCATTGGCTATAATAAACTGTAAAATGTGACACCGTTGGAAATATGCAAACACTCTATTTAACTAATTTTTTTGTTTTAAACAATGCAAAATCCTAACTACTATGCAAATACCTAATCTATAATGCAAAACTAGTTATGAAAACAAAAATAACAAAATGCATGCAACTAACAAATAAATTCCCTAAACTTAAATAAGACAATGCCCTCATTGGATAAAAATTAAGTGCATGAGGACTTCCCTGGAATCGTCTAAGTCTGGGGAGGTGGTTGGTGTTCTTCTTCATCGGAATCACTGGGAGGAAATTGAGGTAAAGGTCCGGGTTGTTGATATGGAAATTGAGCCGTCAGGTTGAAACTTTGGAGTGTTGTGTTCAGTGAGGCGAAAGATGCGTTCATTGCATCAAACATATGATCTTGGCGCATTGCCAATCGCTGCATTTCTCGATGGGCTGCCCTATTGTGCGCATTCATCTGATTTTGGAACTCAAGGAACTGAGGACTAGAAATTGCCTCGGTCTGCGGTACCTGCTCGGTTCCTTGATCTCCCATCGCTTCATCCCCCGAAGTATCTTCGGCATCGACTTCGTCTTCCGATGCCGATGGAAAAATAAAACCCAAACCTCGTGGATGCGACTCTCCTCCAGGCCAAACTGAATACCGCGCAATCATTCTAGAATCAAGCAAAGAGAGCGGCATTTGAGTGGGCTCATCATCAGAATATCTTACCCCGGCGTTGCGGCACAACTCACATATAAGTGATGGATGTGGTAAACCGCCCAAAAAATTCCCACGTACACACCAGCGGATTGAGAAATTGATGATGGCCCCGATGTCAATAATGAAATCTTGCACAATGGCGTATAACAGTAACGCCTTCTCTTTGGTGACGTCCGAACTGTGTTGGGACGAAAGCAATTTCGCGCATAAGAAATGCGTACCATATTTTTCCATACTGGCTAAGGTCCTTGCTATTAAACATCGTTCCTCCCTTTCTACCTTTGATCCAAGATGTGCCCGGCTTTGTCATGTTTGTAATAACCTCCTCATAGTCAGGGTCAGAATCCCTCAATTGGACATACTGACAATGTCGTGGCACCCCCAACTGATAGTAAGCATTAATGGCATCATCACTGAACGGAACCATGCGACCCCGCACAAACGCTTTGAAAGGAGCTTTGTCTTCGGCGTTTGCATAAAATTCCTTGACAATGTTGATAACGGCGGGCATCGGATGTTCAGTGAAGTGAAGCCACCCCTTTTGGTGAATTTGAGACATCATCTCCCCATCATTCCCCTCGGAGGCCAATCCCCGCTCTGGCGTAAGTTCTTTAGTTAGCGTGTAATCATACCGATCGGTGGCAGCGGTACTCACAAATTTTCGGCGATCATAGGTTTGTTGCGGTTGAGCAGCGCTTGAACTCTCCCCCCATTGGCGTTTGGATGTAGGTTGAGAAGCCATTGAATTTCAGATGGGAACACTTGCTAGCAAACCCTACCTTCCCTTAAATGTGGTTCAGTCAATTTATCAAACACTTGGTGTGCAGTTGGGGTAGGTTACCCAATTTGATATCTGAACTTGGAAATTAGTGTATGTGGAATGGATGAGTTGGAGCCCCAAGGAAGCAATTGAATTTGCTCTCAAAAACAACCTCTCAGAATACCCTAATTCAAAAATTGATTGTGGGAATAAATAGAGATGAGATGGAGGGATATATATAGAGGTGATGTGGTTGGGAATAATATGTCATTGCAAAGTTTGGGTAGTGGAAATCGTGGGAATTAGTAGTGGGGATGAGGTTTTGATGTAGGTAATGGGTAGTAGTGGGTTGGTATGGAAGATAGGTAGTGATGTTGAGGGAGAGTAAGAGCAAGAGAAGGAGTAGGCGTGTGTGGGTGTATGGGCAAGACTTAGCAGGCAGCGTGTTTAATAGTCGTGTCTGCCCAGGATCTGGGACCCCCGCCCCGGCGGGGGGTGCTAGGCCAAAAATGCCCACTGACTTCGAATTTTGGCCAAAAATTTTGATATGCAAAATTCTCCGATTTTCCTCCATTTCTTGGTCGTTGTTGCTCTTACTCACATTAGACCTCTCCTGAAACCAAAAACATGCAATATGTTGGATTAATGACGACTTGGAGTTTCATTGAGATTTTTAGCAAAACTTTTACTTGATAAGACCTAACTACTGCTTAATAAACTACATCCTTACAATTAAACATGAACTATGAAAAATAAAGAAAAGTTGGGTTGCCTCCCAATTAGCGCTTGATTTTAAGTCGTCAAATTTGACTACTCCCTCGCTTTTCATCGTGTATCTACGAGGGTAATGTTGTTTCGGCGTCGATTCAACTCGCCACCCCAGTAATGCTTTATCCGTTGACCATTGACCTTGAACGTCTCTAATGGATTACAACTGTAGAGTTCAACGGTGCCATGAGTAAATACGCGTTTTATAGTAAATGGTCCCGACCATCTCGATTTAAGCTTTCCAGGGAACAATCGCAGCCATGAGTTGAACAAGAGAACTAATTGACCCGGCTCGAATGTTCATTGCACAATTTTCTGGTCGTGCCATCTTTTAACCTTTTCTTTATATAGCTTGGCATTCTCGTAGGCTTGGAGTTGGAATTCGTCGAGCTCATTTAGTTAGAGTAGCCTCTTTTCTCCTACAGCGGCTTGATCAAAATTCAATTTCTGTATGGCCCAGTAAGCCTTGTGCTGTAGCTCCACCGGTAAGTGACATGCTTTTCCGTACACGAGTTGATAAGGTGACATCCCGATTGGTGTTTTGTATGCAGTCTGGTACGCCCATAATGCGACATCCAATCGAAGTGACCAATCTTTCCGACTCGGATTTACGACTTTTTCCAATATCTTCTTGACTTCCCTGTTCGAAACCTCAGCCTGTCCATTTGTTTGAGGGTGATATGATGTAGCCACCTTATGGTTGACCCCATACTTAGCCAAAAGAGCTGTAAACGACTTATTGCAGAAGTGACTACCTTCATCACTGATTATTGCTCTTGGTGTACCAAACCTCGTGAAAATGTTTTTTTGTAGAAATTTGAGGACCACTTGGCATCGTTAGATGGTAAAGGTCTGCACTTGACCCATTTCGAGACGTAATCCACCGCGAGCAGAATATACTGATTGCTCAAAGACGAAGGGAATGGTCCCATGAAATTGATGCCCCATACATCAAAGATTTCTGCTTCAAGAATTGTTTGTAGGGGCATCTCATTCTGTTTCGATATGTTTCCCACCCTTTGGCATCTATCACATGTTTTTACAAATTGGTGGGCGTCTTTGAACAATGTAGGCCAATAAAACCCGGATTGAAACACTTTTGCCACGGTGCGCTCACTCCCATAATGTCCACCATATGCTGATGAGTGGCAATCTTGCAGTATGTTGTGGACTTCACTGTAGGGGATACATCGTCGAATCATCTTATCAGCGCACTGCTTGAATAGATACGGCTCATCCCACATGTACCACTTGACGTCATGAAGAAACTTCTTTTTCTGTTGTCGTGTAAGATCCGGGGGAAGCATTTTGCTTACCACAAAATTCGCGAAATTTGCATACCACAGAAATTCTGCATTTAACCCAAATAGTTGCTCATCCGGGAATGACTCGTTGAGCGTGCATCTATCTTCATCCTTTTTCTCTGGATTTTCCAGCCTTGATAAATGGTCGGCAACTTGATTCTCCGTCCCCTTTCTATCTTTAATTTCTAAATCAAACTCTTGAAGTAGGAGAATCCATCGGATAAGGCGTGGCTTAGCATCTTTTTTCGCAATTAGGTACCGAATCGCCGAATGGTCCGTGTAGACTATTACCTTAGTCCCGATCAAGTATGCCCAAAATTTTTCGAACGCGTACACCACTGCAAGCAATTCCTTTTCTGTGGTAGTGTAGTTCATTTGAGTCTCTGTGAGTGTTTTGCTTGCATAGTATATGGCGTGAAACACGTTATCTCTTCTTTGTCCCAAAACAGCCCCAACCGCATAGTCGCTCGCATCACACATAAGCTCGAATGGCATTTTCCAGTCCGGTGCGACTATCACGGGGACTGTACTTAATTTCTTCTTCAACAATTCAAACGCGGACTTGCATTCCGCAGTAAAGCTGAAAGTAGCATCCTTCTCTAAAAGACTGCATAAAGGTTTTGCAATCTTAGAGAAGTCTTTTATGAACCTCCTGTAGAACCTAGCATGCCCCAGAAAACTTCTAATACCCTTAACTGAGCTCGATGGAGGTACTTTCTCGATCGTATCCAACTTTACTTTGTCCACCTCCAATCCTTGAGCCGACACCTTATGGCCCAAAATTATGCCCTCTTCAATCATGAAGTGGTATTTTTCCCAATTTTAAATGAGGTTTGTATCCTTACATCACTGCAACACCATGACCAGATTCTCTAGGCAAGTATCAAAATTGTCTCCATAGACCGAGAAATCGTCCATGAAGACTTCAACATTCTTCTCCACCATATCTGAAAAAATAGTCATCATACACCGTTGGAAAGTTACGGGTGCGTTGCATAGCCCGAATGACATCCTCCTGAACGCAAATGTGCCGTAAGGGCATGTAAATGTTGCCTTCTCTTGATCCTCAGGAGCGTTGGCGATCTGATTATATCCCGAGTATCCATCCAATAAACAGTAAAACTCATGTCCCGCTAACCTGTCTAACATTTGATCGATAAAAGGTAGCGGGAAATGATCCTTTCGGGTTGCCTCATTCAATCTCCTATAATCGATGCACACCCTCCAACCTGTCACTGTCCTTGTTGGAATTAACTCATTGTCCTCATTCTGTATCACCGTCATTCCCCCTTTCTTCGGCACACAATGAACCGAACTTACCCATTTACTGTCGAAAATTGGATATATGATACCGGCATCCATTAATTTCAGAATCTCCTTCTTGACCACTTCCTTCATGATTGGGTTAAGTCGACGTTGATGCTCCACCGATGGACTTGCATCATCCTCCATCAGAATCTTGTGCATGCAAAATGATGGGCTAATGCCTTTTATATCCGCAATCATCCATCCAATCGCTGATTTCTGATCCCTAAGCACCCTCAGCAACTTTTCTTCCTGCAATTCGTTAAGTGCGGCAGAAATAATTACAGGTAAAGAATTTGAATCGCCTAAATACGCATACCTGAGATGTTTAGGGAGTGGCTTAAGTTCCAATGTCGGTGGCTCCTCCAATGATGGTTTCAATTTTTCTGCAACTGTCTCCTCAGTATGCAATGGTTCAAACGGTGCTATGAGTCGGCTAACTAGTGGCAACGAGTCTAGCATCTGTAATAAGTCCATAAATTCTAGGTCGTCTTTTTCTTCATCCCCCAATAAGGTTGTTTCTAACGGATCGTTGATCAAACTCTTGCTAATATCTTCACTGGTAATTTGCTCAATTAAATCCATTCGATAACACTCTTCCTCGTCCGTAGGATATTTCATGGCCTTGAACACATTGAATTTTATTTCTTGATCTTGGACCCTCATTGTAAGTTCTCATTTTTGTACATCTATGAGTGTCCTTTCGGTGGCCAAGAAAGGTCTCCCTAGGATGATCGGGATGTTCTTATCTTCATCAAAATCTAGTATGATAAAGTCCGCAAGGAATATAAACTTATCCACTTTTACCAGAATGTCCTCTACAATTCCTCTCGGATATGTGACTGACCTATCCGCCAACTGCAATGAAATATTCGTAGGCTTTGGCGTGGGCAAACCCAATTTTGAGTACACTGACAATGGCATCAGGTTTATACTTGCCCCCAAATCACATAAGCATTTGTTAAACGACATCTTCCCGATCGTGCACGGGATAGTAAAGCTCCCCGGGTCTTTGAGTTTTGGTGGTAGCTTCTTCTGTAACACTGCACTACACTCCTCTGTTAGTGCCACTGTTTCGAATTCTTCCCATTTCTTCTTCCTCGACAGAATTCCCTTTATAAACTTCGCATAACTCGGCATTTGCTCTAGGGCCTCTGCGAATGGGATGTTAATTTGAAGTTTCTTTAACACGTCTAAAAACTTTGTGAACTGCTTATCTGATTTCTGTTTTTGGACCCTCTGCTGAAACGGCGGTGGAGGATAAACAACCGGCTCATTATTTTCTTTATGTTTGTTACCCTCCACCACGTTACTGTCATCAACATTTTCCTCCGGTGTTGCTGAATTTTCTACACTATTACCCCCGAGATGTTTTCCACTTCTCAACATAACTGCTTGACATTACTCATGATTACCCTTCGGATTTCTCTCAGTGTCGCTAGGTAATGTTCCTTGTGGTCTATTATTCATTGCTAACGCCATCTGTCCAATCTAATTTTCCAAATTCTTGATTGACATCTCTTGACTTTTCATCACCATTGCTTGAATTTTTTATTAATGCATCAGTGCTGGTTATGAACTTTGACACCATTTCCTTGAAATCGGATTTCCTTTCCTGATGTTGAACCGGTTGTTGATGACTCTAAAAACCAGAGGGATATGATGGTCATGGAGCTTAATTTGCTGGCTATTGCTCCACGAGAGGTTTGGGTGGTTCCTATTCCCCTGGTTGTAGGTGTTTTGGTATGTATTTTGCGAAATTCTATTGTAGTTGCCTATGAATTGAACGAATGCTGGATTTATTGCGCACTAATTTGTCGGATGATCACCCGCACACAATTCACATACTACCATAACCTGCTGAACTTGAGCCCCTGTCATCGTATTAACCCTATCATTCATAGTATCAAACTTCATGGATAGTGCAGAAAGCTGTGCTTGTATAGCTGTTACTCCATCTAATTCCAAGATCCCAGCAGCCTTTGCCTATGTCATTCTTGCTGTGGGCCACTGGTAGTTATTTGCGGCCATTGTTTCGATCAAATTGTATGCGTCCTCATAACTCTTAGCCATGAATGCACCGCCCGATGCCGCATCAATGCTGGTTCTAACATTTCCATGTAGCCCGTTATAAAAGGTGTTCATTTGTAACCACTTGGGCAATCCATAATGTGGGCACTTTTTGAGTAATTCCTTGTATCACTCCCATGCCTCATATAATGACTCCCCATTCTGCTGCTCAAACATTGTGATGTCATTCTTCATTTTCGCAGTCTTCGCCGGTGGGAAAAATTTGGCAAGAAATTTTTGAGCCAAGTCTTCCCACGTAGTGATCGACCCCGGCTAAAGAGAATGTAACCAACTCTTCGCCTTGTCCCGTAAAGTGAATGGGAACAAGCGAAGTCTCACTGCCTCATCCGACACCCCATTGTACTTGAACGTGTCGCACATTTCCAGAAAACTGATCAAATGCTTATTCGGATCGGCATTCGCCATTCCCCCAAACTGACATGAGTTCTGCATCATCTGAATGGTCCCAGGCTTAATTTCAAAAGTGTTCGCAGCTATTGCAGGCCTAGTAATACTTGACTCCAGATCAGTCACCCTAGGTGTTGCAAAATCCCTCAACGCTTTCTGGTCTTCGGCAGCCATGATTTATTCCTTATCAGAATTTTCAAATTCGTTCCTCGTGTCCTCGATCCACTTACTTAACCTCTGAAATCTTCTTTCAATGTCGTCCTCAAAAGGAAGCAAGTCTGGATGTTTGGATCGCGTTTGCATAAACCAATATCAAAAACCTGTTATAAGAGAAACAAAAACAAAAAAATATTTAAGTAAAACTGGACTAATTAAACTGATATCGTAAAAAAGTATTAAAATCTCGGCTAAATTGTCCCCGGTAACGGCGCCAAAAACTTGTTGGGTAAAATCAATACGCGTAAAAACACGCAAGTGTACGTGGTCAACAAGTAATATAGTAGTAAATAAAGTATCGTTCCCACGAGGACAAATTATCAAAAACTTTAACTTCATAATTATCAATTTTCTATTAATCCTAATTCTATTAAACTATTCAATTCAATGGTTTTAAAACTATATAAAAAAACTAAATTAATAAATAAGTAAACTATCACAAAATAGTCACCAATATCAAAATCCAGAATTCCAAACAATTAATGGAGAATTAGACTTATGATTTCACCCTGAGCTTCACTCTGATTTTCAAACCTTTATTCCAACTCAATTTAATATCCCAGTTTATTAATCACGAACACGAACGTAGTAATAGCCACCTCTCGATGCACTAATACCGTATTAACATCAATCCACAATTAAGATAAAATCTGTTAAACACCTAAATTAACCAACTCACTATATCTCTATATGAACTACAATTAAAGAAGGTTTAAGTTTAAGCTCTCTATACGATTACATGTGATGTCAAGCGTATCTCTACCTTAACAATAATCAAAAATCTGCTATTGACAAAATTCTTGACACATGCTATATTAACTAGGTCTAGATTTGAATCTCCTCTCTCGATTCCTTTCAAATCCACAAAGAACTGTTGATCAGGTAATTTATAAATTCACGCTCAAATTAACATAGATAAACTGAAAATATATTATTGAATTGGAAATCAAAGCTATAGAATCATCGTTTCACCCAAAGATCCATCACAAGTCTAATGAGTAAATTAGTTCATAACGAATGAATTAAAAACTGAATAATTTGTTGAAAACATCCTTCCAATTACAAATAAAACTAAAGAGAAGAAGAATAATGAAAACCCTTCACATAGCTTTGATTCGCAAACCGTCGTGACAATCTCTAAAATTACTCCTCCAAAGTTTTTTCTTGAACTCGGAAATCGCTCTTGAATTATGCCCTCAGTGTGTGTAAGATTGTTCTTTTCAAGTAATCTCTAGCTCTCCATTTGTTTTGGGTCAAGTCCCCTTTTATTAGAGTCCATGCGCATCATCAAAGTCCCACAAACCAAGTCCCAGAGAGTTCAAACAACAAAGAGGACACTTGCAGATCCAGCAAGACCCCGTGGTATAAGTTTAATAAAGTTCATTTTGGCGTGGCATGTCCATCGCTAATCTAAATATTGTGACTTCATGCATTTTTCCAACTTTGCTCCAAAAGTCCGCCTTTCTTCACCACTTGCCTCCATGACCACTCTACACATAAAATAACATGAAACGAATAAAAATGAACACAAAACACGAAGATAACTACGAATTTAAACTTGGAATGAATATCAATTCATGTATTTCTTGCAATCTGAGAGCGCCTCCTGTCAATATTTCCTTGACAACAAACGGGCCTTCCTAGTTACGAGCGAATTTTCCCTTAGGTTGATCTTGGTTATCAAGGATCTTCTTTAAAACCAAGTCATGTTGTTTTTACTGCCGTAGCCGGACTTCTTTGTTGTAGGATCTGGCGATCCTTTGTTGATATAACTAACCATGGAAGATAACTGTGGTTCGCCTTTCGTCTATTAGAGACAATTGGTGATACTTATCTTGTACCCATTGGTCTTCATCCAGCTGAGCATCTATCAACACTCTGAGGGATTCCATTTCAACTTCTATGGGGAGCACTGCTTCCATCCCATAGGTTAAAGTGTAGGGGTTGCCCAGTGGAAGTGCGTATAGAGGTTCTGTAGGCTAACAGAGTGAGAGGTAATAGGTCAGGCCAATCTTTGTGGTTGGCGGACATCTTTTGCATAATCTTCTGGATGTTTTTGTTAGCCGCTTCAACAGCACCATTCATCTTCGGACGATAGATGACATAGTTAAGATGTTTGATGTGGAACTTACTGCATAATTCCTCCATCATTTTGTTGTTGAGGTTCTTAGCATTGTCTGACACAATTACTTCTGGTTGTCCGTATCGACAAACGACATTGTTTCTGATGAAAGCAATGATGACTTCTTTGGTAACCCTGGGGAAGGAGGCTGCCTCTACCCACTTGGTGAAGTAGTCGATCATGGTGAAGTAGTCGATCATGGTGAAGATAAATCGATATCCATTACTGGCTTTAGGCTCAATGGGCCCGATAACATCCATTCCCCACATTGAGAAGGGCCAAGGCGAACTCATATTGTGGAGTTCCCGTGGAGGGGCGTGTATAGCATTCCCATGAATTTGGCACTGATAGCATCTCTTGACATGGTCATTACAATCAGCTTTGAGAGATAGCCAATAATGTCCTGTCCTAAGGACTTTCTTAACAAGGAGGGGGCCACTCATGTGGGGGCCACATACTCCACCATGGATTTCATTCATAAGCCTTTGGGCTTGATCTTTGTCTAAACATCTGAGGAGACCTAGTTATGTATCTCTTTTGTAGAGCGCATCTCCTCTCAGATAGAATTTCATAGCAAGTCAATGAATCCACCTTTTCTCAGTCAGGCTCGCTTCTGCGGGTGTAGATCCATCTCGTAGATATTCCTTGATATGCTGATACCAAGGATGTTGGATGGGAGGTAACTCATCCGATACTTCTCCAATGTAATTCCCATAGGCTGGGGCCTTGTGCAGGGAAACTATGACGCTTGGCAAATGTTCCTTGTCTGATATGCGAATCAAGTAGGCCAAAGTTGCTAATGCGTCCGCAAAGTCATTCCTATTACATGGAATGTGTAGAAAGGAGATTTCTTCGAACTCCAAAACCATCCGTAAAACTTGTCGATGGTAGGGAAGCAAATGTAGTTCCTTGGTTTGATAGATTCCGGTGGATTGTCTGATTACCAACTCTAAATCTCCAAAGACAGGTTAACGCTTTAATGCCCATTGAGCAGGCAAGTTTTAGCCCCATGAGACGACCTTCATACTCAAATGTGTTGTTGGTGCCGATAAACCGCAATTTTTGGCGATGGGATCTCGCTCCCGTGCGGATACTAGAACTGCTCCAGCTCCAGAACCTTCCAGATTGACAGCTCCATCAAAATACATCTTCCACGATTGGCACGTATCGTACTGATGGTGTTGCTGAACTGCCATTACTCCTTCATCAGTGAAATATGTTTCCAAGGGTTTGAAATCCCCTGATGGTGCGGCGGCCAATTGATCTGCAATTCCTTGACCTTTGATGGACTTTTGAGTCACATATACGATGTCAAATTGTTGTAGGATCAACTGCCATCTGGACAGTCGGCAATTTAACATGGGTTTATTGAACAGGTATTTGAGAGGATCCACGCGGGATATGAGATGGGTTGTGTGACCATGGAGGTAATGTTGTAACCTCATGAAAGCCCATGCTAAAGCACAACAAGTCTTCTCGATCAGAGTGTACTTGTGTTCATTGATGCTGAACCTTTTGCTGAGGTAATAGATAGCTCATTCTTGGCCTCTATCGTCTTTTTGTCCCAACATGCAGCCCATGGCATTGTCACTTATGGATAGATACATGAACAAGGGAACATCATCCCTGGGTGGTACCGACACGGGAGCTTTGACTAGCTGTTTCATGATTGTGAGGAAGGCATTTTGACACTCATCATTCCATTTCATGGAGGAGTTCTTCCTTAATAGCTTGAAGATTGGCTCACAGGTTGTTGTGAGTTGAGAGATAAACCTGCTAATGAAGTTGATTCTTTCCAAAAATCCCCGTATTTCCTTTTCTGTCTGAGGAATGGGCATTTTTGTGATGGCTTGGATTTTGGCAGGATCCAGCTCAATCCCTTTGTGGCTGACTAGAAATCCTAGCAACTTGCCTAATTTAACACCAAAGGCGCATTTTGCTGGATTCAACTTCAAGTTATACTTACGCAAACTGTTGAACAACTTTTTGAGATGGTCTAGATATTCATCCTCCTTCTAAGACTTGACAATGATGTCATCCACGAAGATCTCGATCTCTTTGTGCATTAAGTCGTGGAAAAGAGCCATCATAGCTCGTTGATAGGTGGCTACGGCATTGATGAGGCCGAATGACAACCATCTATAGCAAATGGTTCCCCAAGGCGTGATGAAATCAATTTTCTCACGATCTTCCTCAGCAACCATGATCTGATGGTACCCCGCAAAGGAGTACATGTCATATTGCACAGTATTGTCAATACGAATGTGGATAAATGGCACGGGAAAGCTATCTTTTAAGCAAGCTTTGTTCAAGTCCCAATAATCCACGCAAACTCGCACCTTCCCTCCAGGTTTAGGCACGGGCACAATATTGGATATTCACTCAGGATATGTGGACACCATGATGATGCCAGCTTGAAATTGTTTCACAATTTCTTCTTTCACCTTTAAACTCCACTCAGGTTTCAATCGCCTGAGCTTTTGCTTGACTGGCTTAAATCCCTCTTTAATGGGAAGGCGATGAAGGACAATGTCAGTAGACAAACCGACTATGTCTTCATGAGACCATGCAAACAAATCTAGGAATTTGGTTAATAGAGTAACCATGTCATTCTTTTGGTTTGAGGTAAGGTCTGAACCAATCTGGATTAACTTAGGGCTTTCTAAGGTTCCAAGATTGAAAGAAGTGGTTTGATCAAGGTTGGGTTTGGGTTTGTCTCTGACCCATTCTTGAATTTCTGGAGGCACCTAATTGTCATCCTGTATTTCCATCAAGGTTGAATTCATCTCTACATCAAAGGTACAATCCTTGTGGAGAAGAGGCAAATGTCGACAAATAAATATACACATCTAAATTTGAGTCTCGAAACAAAATATGCTTTCACTTAGTATATATGAAATGTGTTGATCATACGGTGTTAGCATATATTGGCAAAATAAACCGCTAATCATGCATGAAAAGTAAGCGGTTATTATATCTACAAGGCGAAAGAGTTTACATCGCTTTACCTATGACGACCAATGCAAAGAGTGCCGCCCAATTAGCAAGGTAAAGTCCGTGGACCGCAATGATGGAGGGATTGTCATCATCCTCCTCATCTGAATGATGGCCATTATGTGCGGGCAATCATCGTCTGGGGTGTATCTATTGGTATGTTCATCATGAACGATGATGCGTATGCCTGACATAATTCGGATGACGTCTTGCTTGATCCTTCGTTCCTCCTCTTCCACTGCGGGATTTGGAATAAAGAGTTCTTTGTCCTTTACAGGTACCGGCTTGGGAAATAACATAGCAATTACATTGGCTGGCACCTTTATAGGAGGTTGTGCGGACTCAGAGTTTGAAGGCGAAGATAAACGCCGCATGATTGAAGCTCAAGGAATCTGCTGATGCTTATGAGGATTTATATGACTAGAACTGGCAGAATAGCCTAGTCCAGCTGTTCCAGTTTGCTTGGCTAATTGAATTGGGTATTTGATACCCTGGCAATCATTACCTAGCCCTTGTCCCGGTTTATGACCCAATGACATCATTTCTTGAGTAGCCGACATTACCTCAGCAGAAATCTTGGGTTCGGGTAATGGCATTCCAATAGCATGGTATTGGGTATTGCTTACTTCCAAGGCATAAAAACTGACTGGTTCAACATTTTCATTTGTATTGATGAATGGCATATCCCCGTGTTGAGGACACTCTAGTTAGCGTTGACCGTGACCAAGCTATTGTTAATAATGTATTTCAATTGTTGGTGAAGAGTGGAGGGCACTGCCCCAGCCATATGGATCCATGGTCGTCCCAAGAGCAGGTTATATCTCGAATCTATCTTGAGTACATGGAAAGATACGCAGAATGTATGAGGACCAATTTTGATTGGCAGTTCAATTACTCCGACCGAATTCTGACGGGCTCCATCAAAAGCTTTGATGATAGTATGGCTATTCTGAATTCGGTTGAGATTGATATTCATCTTCACCAAGGTACCGTATGGACATATATTTAGAGATGAACCTCCATCTATCAAGACTCCAGCTAGCATGTATCAGAGGACAAGACCGCAATGTGCAACAGCTTGCAATGTGATCAACCAGATGTTGAAATTTTTCCGTATCTACTGATGTTGGTAGATAGGCTTCTTCTAAAACCTTCAACAAGACCTTTCGGTGA
This sequence comes from Panax quinquefolius, assembly GCA_020205615.1. Taxonomy (NCBI): domain Eukaryota; kingdom Viridiplantae; phylum Streptophyta; class Magnoliopsida; order Apiales; family Araliaceae; genus Panax; species Panax quinquefolius. The sequence goes on from CM035166.1 coordinate 86,811,394, forward strand.
TTCTCGGAAGTTAGGACTAAGTCCAAAATTGATATTTATTGTGGAGCTTCTTTTAAGCTTAAAACCACCGTGGCTTTGTTTTGACCCATAGTGCGGAGGAATCTTTTAATCTTCTCCATGGGTATTTTCCCCTTTGATTTGATGGTAGACTTCATCACCCGTTGGGGAAGATACAGTGGATTTTCCTTCGACACTATAGTAGTTGTATGTGAGGTGGATCCTTCACCTTCTCCATAATTTCACGGAACTTTGCACAAGCTAACAAAAGATATTATGCTCTGCACGACAAGTTGATAGGCTTGGGAGCGGCCACTTTCAAAGGATTGTTGCTTCCCTTGAGTTGAATTGTTGGCATTGTGAGTGATTTGTTAACCCCATCAGTTTCAGTGGATATGACTGCTACCACACTCTTCCACTTAGTAGGACCTGAATTCTCACTTGCCCGTAACACAGTATCGTCGTCTGCTAAGTGCAGGACACCACTATCAATTAGATTTTGGATGAGGTGGCGGTGCCCAAAGATTCTTACGTATTCATGGCCTTGAGATCGGGAGTGATATTGACATACTCCATCAGAGTTGTACCGCCCTAAACGAGGGTTGATTGGAGGTAGAAGGGAACTGATCCTTCCTTCATTGATTAACATATGAAGGATTTCCTCCATAGGTTGGCCCAGATAGGTGAATTCCCTTTTGTTGGCAAAATCCCGACAGGCTTTGGCATTTGCTCCTTTGTCACTTTGTCTTCCAACATTTCATTTTCTGAAAGTGACGAGAGATATTCATGATAAGAGGTAGGAGACTAGCATGCTCCTGGCTGATTAATTGACGTGTCACTTGATGTTGATAAGTCACCAGTTCTGCCAATTGTTTAATTTTCTTGCATAGAGCTTTCATCTTTCGTTCCATTGTGAACTGGAACTTTGCGTAGTCCCATTTGTCAACACCGTCTTTGAGGGTCTGGGAGGATTCACAGTTGAAATTGGAATTCTGTCCGTTACTCCAATTTATCATATTGACTTCTTCTTCTTTGTGTTGAGGAAGAGGGTTGTCTTGAACGTGAGGCTGATCTGGTTTGGTGACCACAATCTCCCCATTGTCTATCAGGTCCTGGATCTTGTGTTTCAAGGCCCAACAATCCTGAGTATTATGTCCAGGTGCCCCAGCATGATAAGCACATTTCTGAGCAGCATTGAAACCTCGTCCATTAGGGTTGGCTGGTGGAAGAAGATGCGTAATTTTCTTCTATGTTGTCAGAAGATTAAGAATGTTCTCGAGGGTGTCCCCTAAGGGTGTGAACACTCGAGGGCGTTTGACTTCTCCACCTTTTGGTATTGGAGGGTTCGCAGACTATGCTTGAAAGGGAGTGTAGTTTCTCCTTTGAATAGGCATGCTCTGATTGCCTTTTTAACCCTGTAGTATCAGGGAAACATCTTCCTCTTTCTTTTTATGGACACTCCGGGGGTTGTTTCCATAATTTCTGGATTGGATGTGATCAGCAATAGCTTTAAGGGCAGCTAGGTCTTGAATCTTTCCGGACTTCAATCCCATCTCAGCCATCTCCCCATGTTCGACCATTTCAGAAAATGGTATGCAGATGTCGGCTAAAACTCTTTCATAGAAAGGCGCTTCTTGTATATCTATGAAAGTCATGACCATCTCTGTTTCTGTCATGGAAGGACTAACTTGGGCAGTCAGGCGTCTCCACCTTTGAGCATACTCTCTGAAAGACTGTTTCTTGATCTTGGTAATTTTATACTGATCAGGAGCCATTTGAGACTAAAAGCTGTATTGAGTGAGGAAAGCATGTGCTAACTCTTCCCAGCTATGGATTTTTGAATTGTCTAATCTTGTGTACCACGAACGGGCTTCTCCAGTTAGACTCTTTTGGAACAATTGCATTCTGAGATTTTCGTCCTCTGCATAAGATCCAAGTTCTCCAACAAACACTTTTAAATGTGTATAAGGATCCCCTAACCAGTTATATTTTTCAAAGTCAGGAGTTTTAAACTTTTTTGGATAATGAACACCAGGAAAAATGCAAAGATCAGCATATGAAACACTCCCGTGTGTTCCAATTCCTTTGATTGCACGAAGGGTCTCTTCCATTTGGAGGACTATCTTTTTTATGTCACCAGTGTCTGGATCTCCAGTGGGATGGGCAGCATTATGAGTTTTGTTGGTCGTATCCAACTACAGTTCAGGTATTGTAATGACCTGGGTTCCCCCTTGTGTGGAGGATTCAGTATGCAAGGGTATTTTTGGACCCTGATTGGACTGGTGTAGTTCTTTGAGTAGAACAGCCAAATCTGTAATTTGTTTGCATAATCCGTCGAATTCTTTGCGAGAAACTGGATTAAGTTTAGTCTGGTCGGATGACAACATGGTTGACTGTAGGCCTGTTGCCTTTTTGGACTTTGACCGGGTAGTAGGTCCGATTGGTTCCCTGCAAAAGACTTGCATAGTTTAGTCTTTAAGGAATGTGTATAATAACATGCTATGTGATGTGTCCATTTTAGGAATTTTATCCTGCAAAATGGATGTCAGCTGTTTGTAGCATGTTAATTAAAATATGTATGTGTACACATTTCTTCATATTTCTCATTACACGGAATAGATATGGAATGAAATTACAAGTAATTATGTTTACAAGTAATTAAAATGAGAGCATGAAGAGACTTTCCTCCGTTTTGGGTTTATTAGAGGCTGACCTATCTTAGGTTACTCTCGTGGCTTTTTGGCATGAAGGTTCCCAAATCATAGCAATTTACTCAACGGGAAATTAATCCGATCTTTCAACTGGAGTGAATTTGGGTGGTGCCTTTCCTGAGCCTCGGGGAATTAGTTTTCCCACGAGTCCAGTAATCAAACACTGACGGGATATCCTCCTGGTGGAGGGACCACACAACATACATTCACATACATCGCGTCTCACCGTATGAAAATGATGACATGTGCAAAGCACTAATATCACAAGCAGTTTATGGTGCGAGGCCCTAAGTGCAATAAGTAAATGCATTCGAACACATTCATCATAAATGTAAATGCAACATCCACACACAAGCAGATAACAATTTTGAAAAGATTGTAATAGGGGCTTAAGTCCTCTTACTAGAGTCCCCAGCAGAGTCGCCACCTGTCGACGTCGGGATTTTTAGATGTCCCTTTCCGTTACTTGTTCTTTGGTGTTCACATTTTAGGTGAGATTTGTTTGAAAAAACAAGTGAAAAAGGTCTGACATGTATAATGTCGATGATGGATTGTTAATAATCGCCAGTTGATTTTTTAAATGGTTATACCAACACAACCGAGAAAAGGTTTGCACATTGACCCAGTGATGTGACACTGCTAAACGGGTAGGTGAAATCGAGATTCATTAGGGTCTGGGGACTTGGTTATGCAGAGGGAAGGTGTTAGACACCCCCCGACATCCGTGTTACCACGGTGACCGCCTCTTTTCAAGAAACTATTATCTAAATATGTGTGTGTGTGTGGGTCAATGTGCTATTATTTGGATGTAGTGCGAAGCCTCGTTCGCACCTATATACATAGGGTTTGAATTTACGTAAAAATTCAATTTTAAGCAAGATATGGTAGTGATGTTTTAAAAGAGGTTTTTCAAACCCTGATGCTCAATAGTAATTGAGACCTTTTACACTCCCATTTTATTAAGTGTTCGGCTTGATTAATTTTATTTTACAGATGTGAGGCATCCGTACGAAAATAATGTACAAAATAATGCCGACTTCCTCATGGGTATGGAAACCATCGAGGAAATTGACACCGCATAAAATAATTTACAAGTCGCTTATAATGAAAATATCCATCACGACAGAACCGAATCTAGATCCAATGGGTGAATCTGTGATCACATGATTCTAAGCGCCTAAAAAATCGCAATTTGTATGAAAGCGATAGAAGGTATATATATAAAAGTTGTAAATATATATATATGAGACATGATCACCAACCATGAAGCACCTCCATGGGGATCAAAATGTAAATAAAAGCGTAAAAGCTATCAATCATAACGGAGGAACTTCAAAGCGGGACGAAAACGTAAATAAAGTCAGAATACGGCCAACCGCCACGAAGGAAACTCAAAGGGACAAAATGTAAAGAAAGTTGTATAAAGCGATCAATCGCCATGAAGTAAACTCAGCGGGGACGAAACGTAAAGAAAGTCAGTAAAAGCGATCAACCACCACGTAAGTAAACTCTGTGGGACGAAAATATATATATATATATATATATATATATATATATATATATAAGCGATAAACGCATGGCAGGATGTAAAATCGTGCTCATCGAGCGAGTTCGATAATGATTCATATATATATATATATATATATATATATATATATATATATATATATATATATATATATATATTAAAGCGAATAAACGCATAGGATATAAAATCGTGCTCATCGTAAAGCAAAGTCCTATTAATATATATATATATATATATATATATATATATATATATATATATATATATATATATATATATATATATATATATATAAGCAAGTAAACGCTCCGGATGTAAAATCTAGGCTCATCGAACAGAGTCCGACACACAGTTAATATATATAAGTATATATATATTAAAGCAAGTAAACGCTCCTGACCGAAGTCTAGGCTCATCGAACAAAGTTCGACAGACAGTTCAGATATATAAATATATATATATATATATATATATATATAAAAGCAAATAAACGCTCCAAACCGAAGTCTAGGCTCAATCGAGGCATAACTCGATAATGTTAGTCCAGATATATAAATTTATATATATATATATATATATATATATATATATACAAACTGAAATAAAACCACGGACCGAAGTTCGGGCAAATGCGCGCAACCCGACTCTCAACGTGAAGAAGGGTGTGTGCAGAGATGAAGAGAAAGGCTTTAAAGTGTGTGAGAAGGCTTACAGTTGACTGCCAAAGAAGACTTCTATATCTTTAAAGTGGGTAAACACTGGCTTTTGTAGGTACAAAAGTAGCTATATATGAGCTCACAGGTGTTTAAAATGAGAAAGTACAACATATGGGGTGAGTGAGTGAGAGCAAATTCAAGGGGCTTCCTCATGATTTTCTCTTGCAAAATGGCCACCCCAAGCCCTCTATTTATAGAGGATGGAGCCGCATGTATACTTGCGGCTGAGCCACAGGTGTACCAGAGGCAACCCGGGTGGGCCCGGGTTTCTCGGGTCTGGTCGTCTCGTAGTACGTGCACTCAGGCACTATAATATCCACTTAAACTTTCAAAAGTGCAATCCGGGCATCCGTTTGAGGTATACAAGACCTATTTTGGACCGCCGTTGTCGAGAGTTGTAGAATGGTATAGGATTAGAGTTTGTATGAAGTCATTGAAGATGGGACGATGCCCTCCGGTCTTCAAGCTTCAAATTCTATCTGTTACCCCGCACAATAGTCACTCGGGATTAATTATCCTTGATTCTTGTGGGACATTGTTGCATAGATATGTGTATGAAATATTGAGACGATGTGGCGTGGCATCGTGTTGGCGAGATGACAATGTTGCCCCTCACCGGTGTTATTGTCGGTTTGGGCTGATAAAACAGACGTTGCTCAGAGCTTCGCTGAGATTGGACTACTGTAATTGTTAAAGGTCCTCATTGTCATCTTTGAGGTGTGCATGTCCTCCCAATGTTATCTCTGGGTTGGTACAGAGTATCTCGTTGTGAGCGCCGAGATTGAAGCTGGTCGCATTTGAAACAAGCATGTCTAGGGTTATCGCTAAAACTGCATTCCTTGGGGTTATCATGAAGGTTGGTTGCTATTCCAATGGTTGGGACTGAGATTGGATACCTCAGGGTTATCTTTGAGATTAATCGATCTTCTCCGGTGTGTACTATTCCGGTATTGGATCTGCACGCCTCGGAGTTATATCCGAGGTTGGAATTGTTACTCCCAGTGTGTGTTCTGGGGTTGATGCTAAACTTCCGGTAGTATCCAGTATGGATATGGATTGTCTTTAAGGGTTCCCTCTTAAAAGATGAATTTGTCCTCCTGCAATGTTAGTGACAGTAGTACAGAAAATTTGAGTGTCTACACTCCAAAAGCCATGAAGATCATGAGCAACACTTGAGGCTAATACTCCAAAAGCTTCGTGAAAACAAGTTATATGCCAAGTTGAAGAAATGCGAGTACTAGCTTGAGGAAATAGCATTCCTTGGGCACGTGATATCAAATCATGGAATATCTGTTGACCCGACAAAGATTGAAGCAATTCAAAGTTGGGAGAAACCTAAGTCAGTTACCAAAGTACGTAGCTTTCTAGGTTTAGCTGGTTATTATCGGAGATTCGTGGAAGAATTTTCTCGAATCGCTAATCCATTAACTCAGCTGACTCGAAAAGATACAAAATTCAGTTGGAGCGTGGAATGTGAGAAGAGTTTTCAAGAACTCAAGATGAGACTCATTTCAAAGACTTTGTTCCGGCAATACCATCCGCATGAGAGGGATATGTCATCTCTGATGATGCTTGAGCAGAGGGATGTGTTCTCATGCAACATGGGAAAGTCATAGCCCATGCCTCACGACAACTCAAAGAATATGAGAGGAATTATCTTACTCATAATCTAGAGTTGGCAACTGTCGTTTTGGCACTTAAAATCTGGAGGCATTACCTGTATGGGGAGAAAGTGGAGATCTATACAGATCATAAAAGCCTCAAATATTTCTTCACCCAAAAGGAACTAAACATACGGCAACGACGTTGGCTTGAACTGTTGAAAGATTATGATCATACTATTCAATATCATCATGGAAAAGTGAATGTGGTAGCTGACGCATTAAGTAGAAGATCATATGCGGGTTCGAGTGCGATATTGTCAACGGAAATGCCCATTTTGTATGACTTGCAAAGGATGGATATAGAGATAAAGACTCCAAGGACCCACGTGATGATGGCAAATATACGAGTAGAACCGAATTTAATCGATAAAATTAAAGTTGCTCAAGCTACGGACCTGGAGCTGATGCGTATGAAGAAGAAAGTGCAAGAATGTGTTATTCCAGAAGCACAAATTGATAAAGAAGGAATACTTTGAGTCAACTCCAGACTTTGTGTTCCTAACGACCCTGATTTAAAGTATAAAATCATAATGGAGGCGCACAACACACCGTTTGTAATCCATCCTGGGAGTACCAAAATGTATCATGATATTCGACATACATTTTGGTGGAGCAATATGAAGAGATAGATAGCAGAGTTTATCTCAAGGTGTT